>BLSH010022275.1:103082-115787 GCA_018402905.1 Glandirana rugosa
GGACAACTAGCGGACAGTCAGTCATAGGTAGTGAAGGTGTTTGTGGAGTTATAGTATTTCAGTCATGATTATTATATACAACACCCTTCTGGGGGTGTCGTTTTAGGTCAGTATACCAAGGGATATATTTTTCATCAAACTACCTCACATTAGTCGATCCCTCATGTATATTCTTAGTTATTTCATTATCTATACCCTTAACCCGTAGACAAGGGTTACCCCCTTCCCCCTCTCCACTCTCCGTACCCTCCGTCCCACTTCATCAGTATCTCAACAGAGGAGGAATTATCTCATTTCACACAACGACATTCTCTTTCGTTTGTTTACCCTCTTTTGCCTCCCATGCCTCTCACCTCTCCCCCTTCCCCCATTGGGAACAGATGCCCAATTCCCATATCTATTACTTTATTGATTCTTATATGTACTCCCTAGCTGATTACACTCCATCAAACTACTTTTTATATAGGGAACCATATGACTGGATTTTGCTGTGGGGGTCTTCCCACAACATATATTATTAGTACTGACTTTATGATATTGAGGTGTTTGTGGAAGTGATGGATACTGACTGACAGGCGATCAACAGGATTGAGACATACTAAGTCTCTCCTTTACCCTATCCCTCCTCTCTCTTTACTCCTCTATCAAGAGATTGTGGCTGGGAGTGCACACAGCATTGCAGACGCTATGTAAGTAGCCAAAAGTCATTATTTCATGTGATGTCCTATTCTCTGTCTTATGCTCAGTACCTTTGGTTTGTTACTACCGCACTGTACCTCCACCTCATGGTGGTTATGCACTTGGCAATATCATTATATGTAACACATTCTAGGGTATTTCATGCTTTCTTCTTGTTGTGTATTTTTTTAGAAAAATTAAAAAATAGAAAATAATCGATCTAGGCTCTGTATGCTATGTAATGTATCTTGCATTTTTGTGCATTTACATGCATCTTCCAATGAAATATTTGTGTACAATTTATACACTATTTAACCACTTCAAATGACGGCGGAGCGGAACGGCTATTGTTCTGAGCGGACGTCGTATGACGTCGGCCCTTTAAGCCGGGATTGCGCGCGATCGGGTGTACGCATCCCGGCTCTGTCGGTGGCGGCGTGTTCCCGGGACACACCGCATCACCGACGGGGGTGAACAGCCATCGGTCATGGCTATTTACCCTGTGATCGGCCATGACGAAGTCACAACTGATCACAAATGGTACTGCCCCCATTTGCATGGCGCATGCACGCAATCGGGAGCGCGCTGCGCGTTGGATGGTAGCATGTTCCCAGGGAACACTGCCTGTCACCAACACTGGTATCAGCCGCTGGGTGGCGGCTGCTACCTTGTGATCGCGCTGTGATCTACTCACAGCCGATCACATGTAATGTAAACAGAGCGGTAACTCACTGCTCCCAGCTCTATTCTCCTCACACAGTTTCCAGTGTGAGGAGAGAAGAGCTAGGATCAGTGAGTTACTGATCTGTAAAGTACCAAACACACACCTGTCACTTCACCCCCCCAGTGTACCTGTCAGCCAACAGTCACCCCATCTGCCCCCATAAAGTGCACCTGTCATCATAAAGTGCACCTGTCATCAGACTGCCATCATAAAGTGCACCTGTCACCCATCACCCATCAGTGATCGTGGCGTGTCACCTGTCAGTGACCGTGACATGTCAGCCGTCACCCATCAGTGACCGTGGCCTGTCACCCATCAGTGATCGTGGCCTGTCACCCTTCACCCATCACTGACCATGGCCTGTCACCCATCACCCATCAGTGGCAGTGGCGTGTCAATCCTTCAGTGACAGTGGCGTGTCACCCGTCACCCATCAGTGACCGTGGCGTGTCACCCATCAGTGACCGTGGCGTGTCACCCATCAGTGACCGTGGCCTGTCACCCATCACTGACCGTGGCCTGTCACCCGTCACTGACCTTGGCCTGTCACCCATCAGTGACCACCACCAGTCCCCCGTGGCCTGTCAGCCATCACCCATCAGTGACCTCCGTGCGAACGGCGGACGTGCCATTTGTTGTAGTGTATTTGTATTGTATTTTCAGACGACAACTGTACTGATTAAACGAAAATTGTACGATCTGATATCATAACAGAAACATTTTCGTGTTTGTCCGATCAAATAATATCGTATGAACTGTCATGATTGGCTCTCTAAAGCTCTGTACCAACAATCCGATTATCGTACGATCGATTTGAAAGCGGGATTCTTTGTCCGATTTTCGGATTGTGTTGACAGGCCATTAGAAGCTAATTTGCGCAGTGTGCATGCGCGGAGCCCCGGCAATAGACGCTTAATCCCGGAGCTCCGGTTCACCCCGGCATTCCTGATCCGTCGCAGCAAGCTAAGGAGCCGGTCGGTCCCTCCACTGGTGCCCCAGGAGGTGGTGTATCCAGGAGGATTCATCCTAGGACAGCGTCGTCCCGCCCGGTCCGCCGAAGGTCCCATGCCTGGCCCCTGCTAGGTACGCAAGGCCACGACTTGGGCCTACCAGCAGCATCGCAAGACAGGAGGGAATGGTCTAGGGTGGTCTCGTCCCCGGGGGCTTCCTGGGGGGGGCTAAGACACCTCTAAGGCAGCATTAACAAGAGGGGGCTCCCCCCCAGAAGCAAGAGGCCCAGCTGGCTTTACCGAGAGGCCTACTCCCAATTACGGCCCCAGCCAGCTACTTGAGGCCACGGCTTGGGCCTACACATTAAACTACACAGCACAGTTGGCAGGCGGAGAGGCAGCCTTGTCTCTATTTTTTTGAATACTGGTGGGCTCATCAGGGCTAGGTCCTAGACAAATTGGTCTCCTCTCAAGGGGAAGCCTCCGGACAATTTCCCAGGCCCAAATAGGGACACAACCCTGTGACCTGAAAGGGGCTTTCCACTGTTCTGGACTTATGCAGTCGGGGGCAGTCAGAAGGGAGTTATTCCGACAACCGGGCTTTTATTAAACGGCCCCTAATGGCCCTCAAGTGCCTGTAGGAGTTCAACACATGGCAGGGGACAATGAGGACATGGAAGCTGGCTCAGACGGAGGCTCTCAGGTCCTCTCCTCTCCAGGGCCCCTACCAGGAGCTCAACTCATGGCCCAGGTACTCTCACCAGCATCCACTGTCTCCCTTCTGGAAAGGACTTTGCATGAACTTATGACTACACCTCTCAAGGAGTAGGCCTCTGGCAATATTCAGGTTGGTTCTTTTGGTTCTCAATCCCCAGCACTTCACTCTGACGTCCAGATGATGATGGAGGTTTTCTCCAAAATGCTCTCCAAGGGCTTAGCCCAAACAGCTACCCAAAATCACATCTGTTATTCAAGCTGATCTACAGAGCTTGGGAGCTCGGATTGATGCAATAGAACATAAAACTGACCAATCAGTGGCCAGAATCAATCAGAACATGGCACGTATCCAAGACCTACAAGACCAATTGGACTCAGCTCTATCCAAAATAGACGATCTGGAAAATCGCTCCAGACGTTATAATCTGCGGATTAGGGGGCTCCCCGAGACTGTTACTGATGTCCAGGTTGCGGTGCGTGACTTTTTCAAAGAAATCATTCCAGGTATCCCTGAACACCGTCTGGAGCTTGACAGAGTCCACCAAGCTCTCCACCCTCCATGTTCCCATGGTTTACCTAGAGACATTGGGGTGAAACCCCATTTTTACAGCGTAAAAGAGGAGATCATGAAGGTTTCTAGGAACGCCCCCAATCTTTCCATACAAGGTCACCCCATTCAAGTTTTTGCGGACCTGTCTCCCACCACCATCCAAAAGAGAAGAACCCTGAAGCTCCTGCTGGAAGTCCTCTCCAAGTCAACCATCAAATACTGATGGTCCTTTCCGTTCCGATTGTCCTTTTTCTACAAAATCAAGACTTACGGATTCTCTACCTTTCAGGATGGGGAACAATTGCTGGTTAGACTTAACCTCATCTCACTTGATGCCTCCTCTTCTTTGCATCACAAGAATTCGGGCCCTTCCAAGCAGCCCTCTCCACAGAGCCCAGTTCTCCCAATCTGGCGGAAACTATAGGGACTATACTCACTTCTCAGCTCCCCACAAGAGCCTGGCAAGAATAGACCATATTTTTGTACCAGCTACGGTCGTCCCCAAGATCTCTAAATCTTACATAAGGGACTCACCATTATCAGACCATTTGTTAGTTATAATATATATTAGGACTGATCTAGGTCGAAGTGGGAATCCCCAGTGGCGTTTGAATGAGACTCTTTTGAATAACCCGGTCCATTGTACGTTGCTAGAAAAGGAACTCAAGGATTATTTCCTAGCGAATGAAAATGGGGAAGTCTCGCCCTCGACACTCTGGGCGGCCCACAAGGGGGTCTTAGGGGGCAAGATTATCCAACTATCTGTCAGGCTTAGAAGGGAGAGGAAGCTCGATATTGCGAATCTAGAGAGGGCTTTCCACAAGCTAGCCGGATCTCATAAGAAGAATCCGACCCCCCCATTCCAGGGTACGGTTGGAAGCAGGGAGGTTAGCCTTAAATCTTGCCCTTACCACTAGTACCAAAAAACAAATTCAATGGTCAAAAGCCCACTTCTATCTGCAAAAATATCAAATAGGCCCTAAGTTGGCTGCCAAGTTGTCCCCAAGGTTTAGGTCCTTCTCTTTCCCAAAGATCAGGGATCCTGCGGGTGTACTAACTCAGAACCCTCAACGTATTATGGCCCTGTTTCAAAGTTGGCCAAATTAAATGCTAAATTATATAAATCAGGGAACACAGCTTCATCCCCACTCCTCCTTCTTTTTTAAATAACATTAACCTCCCTAAACTTTCGGAGGAACATATAGTTTCCCTCGAACAACCGTTCACCGAAGCGGAAGTCCTGGAGGTAATCAAAAACCCTGATGGGTTCTCCACAGGCTATTATAAAACCTTTGGCCCCGTAATTGCTCCTTACTTAACACATTTTTTTAACTCTCTACGGGCAGGGTCCACGCTGCAGAATGAGGCTAGCAGGGCCTTCGTTTTGGTCATCCCCAAACCGGGTAAAGATCACTTGGACGTTAGCAACTATAGGCCCATCTCATTAATTAATAATGCCCTTAAAATCTTGACCAAAATTTTGGCCAATAGAATGTCTAAATTTATAGGTATTTATGTCCACAAAGACCAGGAGGACTTCATCTCGCTCCTCAATTCGGGTTGGGATGGGGGTCTGCGTCAGGAAGGATTCCTTCTATCTGTGGATCTACAAAAAGCCTTTGACACGGTTGGTTGGTCATACCTATTTAAGATCCTCAATAGATGGGGGTTCGGTCCGAAATTTCTCCAGACTTTGAGAGCCCTTTACACAAACCCCAGTGCCCAGGTAAAACTTCAAAATTACTACTCAGACCCTTTTACTGTTTCTAGGGGAACTCGGCAGGGTTGTCCCCTTTCCCCCCTAATATTTGCGATTGCGATGGAGTCTCTGGCAATTGCTATCAGGGATAACTCAGGCATCCAAGGGGTGAAGTGTGGATCTCGTACGCACAAATGCGCTTTATTTGCAGACGACTTACCTTTGTTTATTACGTCCCCGCTCACTTCTACTCCTCAAGTTATTCATATCCTTCAGGAATTCGGGGAGGTCTCTGGGCTATGTGTTAATTGGTCCAAATCAGCAGCTCTGAATGTCTCCACCCCAGAGGCTAGAGTTTGTCGTCTCAGGGAACGCTATAAGTTCACCTGGAATGCCAACCAGATACCTTACTTGGGGGTCAACCTGGCAGCCAACATCGGCCACCTTTATGATGTCAATTACCCACCTCTACTCAGGAAACTAACAGCAGACCTTTCCAAATGGGATCAGGAGGGCCTCTCATGGTTAGGTAGGATACACTCAGTTAAAATGACCCTCCTCCCCAGGATTCTTTACTTGTTTCAAGCGCTCCCTATCCCTATTAGGATTACTTAAACTACAATCGCAAATTCTTAAATTTATCTGGGGTGGTAAAGGCTTCAGATGTTCTGCTAATGTCTTGTATAGAAGGCAGAATCAGGGTGGCCTAGGACTCCCACACCTCTTTAAATATTATCAGGCAGCTCATTTAGCCCAGTTTTCAACCATTTACGCCAGAGGTGACAAACCTGATTGGATATCTATAGAGAAACGGGCGGTAACATTGAACACCATCGACTTTTTGGTGGGGGCCCCTCCTAAACTGAGGCCCCCAATACTCACCCCTACACTGTCGCACTCTATAGCCCTTAGCAATCAAGTTCTTAAACCCTCCTTTTTGATCTCAAATCTCCGCCCCCATCATCATCATTTTAATAATCCCCAATTTCCACCAGGCCTAGACATCCGGGCCTTTCAGTGGTGGACTAATAAGGGCTTATTTCGAATAGGTCACTTTTTAACTCCCTCTGGTCCCATGACCCTATCTCACTGCATTAAGAAATTAAATATGCCTCCTATGGAGCAGTTTCGCTTTCAACAGGTATTTCATTTCATGACCTCTTGGTGGAAACTCAGAAATGACTCTGTGAGCATTACCCCCTATGAAAAATGGTGTTTGGACCTAGAAGATCAAAGAGGAGGTATTTCCCTAGTTTATGCATCACTGATGGAGAGCCCAGATAAACCTCCCTTTGCAAGGAAATGGGAAAAGGACTTGGAGGTGGATTGAGAAGCGGACAGGTGGAGTTCTCTGTTTCAGAGATCCTTTAAGAGGATAGCTAACACAGCTTTAAGGGAGGCAAGTCTTAAGGTATTTACCCGCTGGTACTTGGTACCAACCCAGTTGGCAGCCATGTTTCCAAACTCCTCCGACCTCTGTTTCAGGGGGTGCGGCATATTGGGCTCTCTCCTCCACACTTGGTGGGAATGCCCACGCATCCAGAGTTTTTGGAATAGAGTATTCTACCTGATTCATAAGATCACGGGCCAACCGATTCCTCAGAACCCTGAAACGGCCCTTCCCAATTCCAGACCTGAGGGAGCCAAAATCAAAATTGCCAGGGCTTGGAAACGTCCCTCAGTGTCCTTTGCTGCGGCTAAATGGAAAATCTCCTGGATCATGACGCAGGAAAGGCTCGCTAATATCATCCTGGATACATCAACCAAATTTGACCTGGTCTGGGACCCCTGGAGGAAGTACTTAAAACTCCCGCCGTGACCTTTGGCTCTCCCACTCTCTCACAAGCCCCTCCCCCCGGTGCTACCTCTCTCTCTTGCTCCTCTTCTTTATTTTCTTCCTTTTTTCGCTGTCCCTTCCACTGTACCTTCGCTTTTTATTTCACATTGGATGTCTGGGTGTCATAGGCGTACGGTTTGCACTGTCCCTTCCCAATCTCCTGGTTGGGAGTAAAGGGTGGCTACATGCCCAGGCTCCTATGTCTTCAGTTTTATAATTGACATGTTTGCTCATAGTTTTTTGTGTTGCGGTTTTCTAACTTGTGCTAGGCCTTCATGAAGCACCCAGCTGCGTATGTCCAAGCTATCATATCTTTCAATGTCGGAGAACCCCCTGCCATGAGGTCGGGGACAATTGGAATGCCCCTCTCCACAGTTAGTTCCCGTTGGGGGTGGAGGGGGGGTTGAGTGGTTTTTTTTTATTTTTTTTTATTAGAACTCCCGGCTTAAGCAATTCTTCTAGCTTGGTCGTCTTGCGGCTACTTTTAACACGGGCTTTCTCTTCATGTCCGCCGGCACGCTTTAGAATTAGTATGGACAAGCTTTATTCTATGCTACTCTTCAATATGTTTTCTCTTAGACCGGTGTAGTATTATTAATATTCCTTTGAAAACTCAATAAACTCTTCCAAATGTCATTTTTGAAATGTAGCGGAACATGTTGTTTCCCATCTTTTTAGACACATTTGGATCGCAGCTGGGGTGTCTGGAAGGGTGGCATAACATCTTCCGCCATACACCTCCTTATGTCTAGCTACATTGTTAACTCTTGACTTCCAATCTGTGATATCGTTCATAGGAAATTAATTGAGTATCCTTTATAAGTACCATCGAATGATAGATCTTGGATAATAGTACTTTTCCTTTCTGTTATTGTTGAAAACTTCAATAAAAATGAATGAAACAGAAGCTGATTGGCTACTATGCACAGCTGCACCAAATTTTGCACTCTCCAGTTTTAGTTAATCAACCGCACTGCAGCTGCTTCTGTGCTATTACTACTACTTATAATAATATCTGGTAAATATTGCTCCTAACTCCTATATTTAGTGTCTAGGGGTTTTACATATTGGTTTTATTAAGGTAAACCTGTGACGGTAGAATTGTGGGATCTGCCATTTCTGACTTTTAATGCTTCACTGACCTGGAACAAGCGTGCAGCCATTGCAGTCAGAAAAGTGTAAAAATCCTGCTCTGTATGCATGTGTAGCTAAATAGCTGCTTATGCAGTAAGGTTATGATCAGGATGACAAATCTGTAGCCTGTGCCTTTGAAGTCAGCTCCCATATTTTGCTCTAACTTTAGACTGGCAGAAGCTATTTATTTAATTTTAGCTAACCCTCAACTTGGCTAAAGTTCTTCAATCAGCAGAAGCAAGAGCTTTCTTGATTACAGAGCTATAAGTCTGACTCAATAGGGAGGAGGTTTGCTGGACCTCTGCAGAAAGACCACTGCTCCCACAAAATGAGCACCGGTCTGAGCAAGACACAGGCTTTTATACTCAGGCTGCTTTCTAAAGAAAACACACTTTAACATTTCACACACCTCCTTGTTCTTGTTCTAATTTTGCTAATTTAAAAGCTCAGTTCGGCTTTAAAGTGGTAGTGTACCCTCCTATCATTTTCAGCCAAGGAAGCTGCTATCTTGGCCTCTGTTTAATCTACAACTGTCATGATGCTGCACATGTGATCAGCTATGACACCAGCCATTGGATGGTTTGACAGTTTGGTTTAGAGCACAACCAATGGGAGTGTTACATTTCCGGCAAGTGCCGGAAATGGAGCTGGTTTTTAAACTGTTAAATGGATGGGTTTACTACCGCTTTAATATTTTGCACATACAAAGATTGGATTGATTTGGTCAAACAGTTAGTATCTATTTTTATATTGTAAAAAGACCAGCCAGATGAAATGTACACTAAAACCCTAAGAGAAAATACAAATTCCATTGATATAATATCTCTGTTGAAAGTTAAATTCAGAACATGAGTGCTAAAGGTCCACTAGACTAACCACTTAGACAATCTGCTGCCTCAGACAGTCGATGATATGACATCTGCTGAAATACCTCTCCTATGAGATGGAGTTGTCTAAGGGCTGTTACAAGACATGATTCTATTAATGTAAAAGTAATACTTATTTTTGGAAAAAAAAAAAAAAAAAGTAATACTTACATCATTTTTTTTTACTTCTACAGGGGTATAGCTATAATGCGTCACTAAAAAAACATCCGTTCTTACTTTTGATAAATGCTAGGTTTGCTATAAAATGCAAATTCATAGTTTGTTTTTGCTCTGCATTCCAAAAATAAATTGGAGATTACACAAATTTAATAATGTAAACGGCAGGGCAATGTAAAAATCCATATTTGGCTGGAGTTCTGCTTATCCTCAGATCAAATAAACAGTTATTACAAAAGTGCAATGAAAACAAGCGCACATCCATTGAAACAACAGAGCCATAAAATCTTGAGGAGAAATGAATTCCCACACTTAAACCTGCCTGCAGGAGAAAGGATACTGTAATACAAAAGTCAATGTCTTTCTCTATACTAGCATTGCTATTCGAAAGAGCTGAAGCTGCAATTTGCATTTAAACAACGTCTTGGAAAATAATACTGGTGTCAGTGAATGTTGCTTTGTGTCTGACTTGACAGATGTGATTTCATTTTACAATGATTTCCACTACCTTATGTGGCTTCCTAAGACTATCCACCAGCATTTATCCAGTGTAAAGTGATCTCTTACGTTTATAAAAAGTAGACACACATTGAAACTACTGAAATTGAAAATACCAGGGCTTTTTTTATAGTGCCCACAATATGAGAGACAAAGGGTTTGATTTACTAAAGGCAAATAGACTGTATGGTTTGCAAATGAAGTTGCACATCACAAGGGAATTTTCCCCAGGGTTTAAAGTTGTTGCAAAGACATGTGTGTTTTTGATCATTCTATGCATTAAGATAAAAACCTTCTGTGTGCAGCAGCCCCCCTAAGACTTGTGGTGTGCACGGGTGCCTCGGCCGTCTCCCTCCTGATTGGCTGAAACACAGCAACAATGCCATTGGCTCCCGCTGCAGTCAATCAAAGTCAGTTAGCCAATGAGGAGAGAGGGGGCGGGCCGAACTGTGGCTCTGTGTCTGAATGGACACACAGACCTGCGGCTCGGCTCTGGTGCCCCCATAGCAAGCTGCTTGCTGCGGGGGCACTCAAAAGGAGGGAGGGGCCAGGAGCACTGAAGAGGGACCTAAGAAGTGGAGGATCTGGGCTAAACCACTACACAGGGCTCGTAAGTATAACATGTTTATTATTTTTAAAGAAAAACAAAAAACAATACTTTAGTAACACTTGAATGCTGTGAAGTTCTATTGATTTCCATCATCCAATCATGGGCAAGCAAAAATGCTGTTAATTGCATGTGGGTATTTTTTGCAAAGTGAAATTTCACCACATTCATTAAGCTCTGGGGAAAATTCCCTTGCAAAGTGTAGCTTCCTTTATCGGCATCGGCTCTGGTGTCCGCTCCTCCAGTGGCTTCCACCGTGCCTTTCCACTCACTTCCTCTCAAGTGCTAGGTATCCAATAGGATCGCCTGACACTTTGGCCAATTGGGAAACCCACCCACCTCCTAATTGGCAGGAAGGAAATTTAGTGTGAAAACAGTGAATATTCATTCGCTATCATCACACAACTACCCTTTTTACTGGGTGGGATCCCACCCTTTTTTGAAGCCTATTAGAGCCTCTGTCTCTAATCATGTGCTTCAAAAAACACTCCCACCCCATTGGAATCCATAGTCTGGTGCCCCTGTATGTAGATCAGGGGGCCAGACGCATGGATGGGGGGGGGGGGGCGGCGTCCGTGCGCCCCTAACAGACAGGCCGCCACTGCTGCACCCTGTTCTGGTGTGAACCGACCCTAAAAAATTCTTATTTTACTAAATAATACCTAGTTGGTAATGAAAATGTAAATAAGAAAGAACAAACTAAACATGAAATACATCTATGTAAAGACTTTTTTATCCCTATCCAGCTCTCAATGTAAATTTTTACATTTTTCGAAAAAATATCTCTGATTTTTCTTTTCTGCACATTGCCAACATTCTGATCAACATGAAAAGCCCCTTCATATGCATGAATATTATTTTCTTAACTAACAGTGAGAAATCTATCTTGTTAAACTTGGTAATACAGTAGTGCATTTTCACACTTGTTCAAAGAATAATAGTAGTGTTAGACAAGATGTGTTTTAAAACTCCATTATTAATAATAGGTTAAAAGAACTAATAATCAGACCAGAATCATTTGTATTTATTAATATGCGTCCCTAAGTAATAGATGTATTGGAAAATAATATGTTTACTAAACTGCATTAAAAGTCAGCTTGTGCTATTCAGTAATTCTTCCATCTCTCTAAACTCTGTGCTGTAATGATACAACTTACTGACTAAAGCTATGATTTAAATTGCAAAACTTTTATCTATTCACAGAGATAATATCATGCAGGAGGCAAGAGATAATGCTATTTGAAAAGTCTAAGCCCCTGTTTAAACTTGAGCATTTTTTCAGCTTGTTTGCCTATGCCTGATTATTATTATTATTATACAGGATTTATATAGCGCCAGCAGTTTGCGCAGCGCTTTACAAAATTGAAGGCAGACAGTACAGTTACATCACAATTTGGTACAAGAGGAATCAGAGGGCCCTGCTTGTTAGAGCTTACAATCTAAGAGGGAGGGTCAATTGATACAAAAGGTAAAAGCTGTTGGGGATGAGCTGATGTAGAAAGAAAGAGTATTAGGTAGAAGCAGGATAGGCTTCTTTAAAGAGAAAAGTTTTCAGGGATCGCCTAAAGATGGATAGATTAGGAGACAGTCAGACTGATTGGGGTAGGGAGTTCCAAAGGAAGGGAGAAGCTCTCGAGAAATCCTGGAGGCGAGCATGAGAGGAGGTGACAAGGGAGCTAGAGAGCAGGAGGTCTTGGGAGGACCGAAGAGGGCGGCTTGGTTGGTATTTTGAGACTAGGTTAGAGATGTAGCTGGGGGCAGAGTTGTGGATGGCTTTGTAAATTTGTGGCTTTGTGGCTTTGTGATTATGCCTAACAATGCCTGACTACACAGAATTAGAGTTGAGCGAACTTCTAGAAGTCCGGGTTCTGCTGGTTCGGCCGAACTTCGAGACAAAGTCCGGGTTCGGGTCCGGACAGAACCCGAACTTTGTCCCGGACCCCGAACCCCATTGAAATCAATGGAGACCCGGACTTTTAGGTACAAAAAGTGTTGTAAAATAGTCCTGGAAGGTCCTAGAGGTCTGCAAAAGGAAGGAAATGTGGGTAAGGGTGGGACAAGTGACCTACAAAGAAATGGGGACAGGGAAATAACTTTAAATATTTAAAAAAAAATAAAAACATAAAAAATGCAAAAATGGAGATCATCTTCAAAATGGGTCTGAAAAGTATTAATTAACATTAGAGGCCATAGAACTGTTCTAAAATCATCTTCAAACTGTGTCAAAAAAGTATAAATAAGCCGGGAGTACCCATATCACTGTTCTGC
>BLSH010022312.1:20407-34591 GCA_018402905.1 Glandirana rugosa
GACGGGTGACGGGTGACATGCCACGGTCACTGACGGGTGATGGGTGACAGTTGCTCTTTATGATGGCAGTCTGATGACAGGTACACTTTAGGATGACAGGTACCCTTTATGGGAGCATATGTGGTGACTGTTGGGTGCCAGGTGTATTGGGGGGGGGGCAGGGGGGGTCAGTGTCAGTGTGATTTTACTTTACAGATCAGTAACTCACTGATCCCAGCTCTTCTCTCCTCACACTGGACTCTGTGTGAGGAGAGAAGAGCTGGTAACAGTGAGTTACCGCTCTGTTTACATTTGAAGTGATCGGCTGTGAAATAGATCACAGCCGATCACAAGGTATCAGCCGCCGGCCGGCGGCTGATACCTGTGTCGGTGACAGGCAGTGTTCCCCAGGAACACGCCACCACCGACACGCACGCGCCGCGCGCTCCCGATCGCGCGCATGCTGTTCACCCCTGTCGGTGAAGTGGCGTGTCCTGGGGACACCGACAGTGCCGGGATGCGTGCGCCCGATCGTGCGCAATCCCGGCTTAAAGGGAGGATGTCATATGACGTCCACCCGCTGTGAGAGCAGGACCGCTCCGCCGTCATTTGACGGTGGGCGGTCCTGAGGCGGTTAAAATAACTCATCTGAATATCCCCGTCTGTGGTGACAGCAGGTGTTACAGGTGGTTATTCTAAAATCCGGATCTTCTGGCCAGCATCCAGAAGTGGTGGCAGAGAAAGGGTTAATTGATTCAATTAGCTCGGTAACAATCGCTCGCAGGCTGCTGGCACTTAGACAGTGGTCCCGCAAACTGGGAAATCTTTGTGCTGGAAGCAGCTGAGAGTGGCATTGTTGCGTTAGTGACAAGCGTGGTGTGAGATCAGGGGGGTCCTCAATCACCCATCAGTGAGGAGGGCAGAGATCGGATACCCGCGTTCGTCACAGGCGTGTATACAGACTAGAGTGGAAATCTCCTCCTACCTGAACACTCAGGACTGGGCAGACCCTGCAGTTTATCACGTGACCACGGTATACAGATCAGCCAAAAAGGTATATAGAGGTAATATTTTAATGTAAAAAGAAGATTTATAAGCTGAGGGCACTGGGGGGGGGCAGATGCAGATTAACTATTTTCATATTACTGGGTTTAGTAACACTTTAATAGAGGGTATAGCAAGGTATGTCTACGCAATGCATTTAACAGGGCATACCAAAAATCATGATCCCCTCTCCTGTTTAACAAACAGAGTTCAGGACCAAAGGAAGACTTCCAACCTACACGGATAATTCTACGCTACTCTAATCAACACACACACATTGGTCAATAGTAACAGATGACCCAACTGTAAAACAATTTGTCACTCCCAGTCCCATGGTGACCTTTAAGAGAACAAGTTCACTGAAGGATACATTTATTCAAAGTGAATACAAAGATGCATCCACACATAAACATTGTGCTACAAGGGGTACTTCCCCTGTGGTCATTGCTCCTTTAGCCCCCTTAAAAATGGTGATTTACATCCAGGGCACCGCCATACCCTCACAGGCAGGTACAACTGGCCTTGTTGTACTGGGCCCGACCAGCATGGGGGGCCTGGGCAGCTTCAGAGACTGTTTAGTGGAAAAAAAAAAACGGCTTTATAATTTACATCCCCTAAGCCACTGCTACTTGCTTAGGGGGTGTTGTATCAGTGCTGCTGTCCACTAACAAGTGAGAGGGGCGGTCAGGGGGCGGAGCCTGACCTCTCCATGGTCAGTGCAGTCATTAGAGAGAGGATGGCTGTGAGTATATAGTTTATACATGGCCGCTGACAAGCACATATGTGTTGTCTCTCATTCCTTCTGTCATTCTCTCGCAGCGCTGCTCTGCTCTGATGTTAGCTGCGCTCAACCTGACTGCAATTGTTCTGTTTCTCATTCCACTCCCCCCTCCCTCCAGATTCTTCTCCTCTCCCTCTCATATATCTCCTCTTCTTGCTCTGTTCAGTGCCACTGATTGTGCTGGGTTGGTCTCTCTGCAGTCCTTCACTCCAGTCCTCCTCCTTATCAGGCCATCCTACCTCTCTACGACCCCACTGCTCAGCTCAGCCTTTATATTATCTGCCCCCCCCCCCCAACACAGACACAGCAGATCATGGATTTTACCATCCTAATGCAACCGAATTTCCCTTAAAGCTGCAGCTCAAATTTGCGAAACTCACAAATAACAGACATAATAAAGTGGAAGAGCTGAGCTACAACAGAAAATTGAATTCCCACATTTATAGCAACAAATACGCAAGTAATCCATAAAATCTTATTTGGCCTTAGACCATGGGCATCGTTTTTATTTAACTTATCTTCCACTTTATTACAGCTGATCAGCTGCATTCTGATTGGATGCACAATTTACCCTCTTCTGTACACGGATGCCCCGCTGAGTGGCATGGGCAGATGACAAGTCCATACCCACTCAGCTTATGCAGAATGCACATGGGCACAGCCTCCGCTCTATGGGCAGCGGGAATAAACAAACTGCTTGTCCATTTACACACAACTGCCCTCCAATCCAATTCGCTAGATGGAATGGAAAGGATTCTTTTCTGTTTAGTGGATTGGAGAAACGAGTCGATTTATATCCATCACTCTATAGAAGTGAATGTGGAGGGTCAGCTCCCCCTATAGATATTAGAGAGCTCTGTTCTCATCTGAAAACCATATTCATTTAGGGTAATCACATTTATAACAGGCTGGAGAAAGATAAATATTAAACCTGCACTTTGTTTAAAGGCGGGGTCTGGGGCAGAGCCAGTGGTGGGGTTGAGGGTGGGGCTAAAGGGGGCCCAGTCAGGTGGGCTGTATGGGGCCCCATGATTTCTATCAGTGGCCCTGCTTACAGGCAGCGGCGGTGCTATGTCTCATGTAAATGCAGCTTCCTCAGCCTGTGAGCGATGGCGGTGCCCTGGATGTAAGTCGCTATTTTTACCATTTTAAGGCTGGCTTTTGTGTGTTTTTAATACATTTCATTACAGATTACTTTATGTTGCTGCATTCTTGTTTTATTTGGGCAACGCGTTTGGTGTTATGATGGCCGCCCGCTCCCCTATGCCAGGGATGTGCAATTAGCGCACCTCCAGCTGTTGCAGAACTACAAGTCCCATGAGGCCTAGCAAGACTCCGACAGCCACAAGCATGACACCCAGAGGCATGATGGGACTTGTAGTTTTGTAACAGCTGGAGGTCCGCTAATTGCATATCCCTGCCCTATGCCTTTGGAGTATCTGTGCATGTCCTGGACACCTATTGGACTGGAGACCTATTGTTGGGATCCAATCAACTGGCTGCATCCATACAGGCACTATTAAAGTTTACTTCTGGTGAGTGTGCATTACATGTGGCGGTGCTTTGTTCACCTTCACAGGAGACTCATCTATTGTCACAGTGCACTTGTGGTCTCCACTGTATAATTTACTGCACTTTGTTGTTTTATTCTTTATTTTACTATATGGGAGGAATCGTGAATACGGAGACATCTCTATGATCCTCGCAGTGATCTCAGTCAAGCACTTTCGTTGTTCTCTTAATCGTGAGCTGGTGAGTGAGCATTCCATCCAGAGATATTTGTTCCTTGAAGACTCCAGAATTTATCACGTGATTATTGGGACACTTTATGAAATATATACTTCTGCACTATTTTTGCACTTTAATCCTCTCAGCGCCGCATATTCACTTTTTCCTTCTTATATGAGGTTGTGTTATTCCTTTTGTGCTGGCAGCTTTTTACATTGTTTTGTTTAGCGCCGATTTTTCACATACTCACTTCAATGCCATAAGGATATCTTGTATAGCATAGCGGGCACACACAAAGCGGGCACACACACAGCGGGCACACACATAGCGGGCACACACATAGCGGGCACACATAGCGGGAACACACAATGCGGGCACACAACGAGCGGGCACACACACAGCGGGCACACACAGAGTGGGCACACACACAGCAGGCGCACACACAGCGGGCGCACACAGAGCAGGCGCACACAGAGCGGGCGCACACAGAGCGGGCGCACACATAGCGGGCACACACATAGCGGGCGCACACAGAGCGGGCACACATATAGCGGGCACACACACAGCGGGCACACACATAGCGGGCACACACACAGCGGGCACACACACAGCGGTCACACACACAGCGAGCACACACATAGCGGGCACACACACAGCAGGCACACACACAGCGGGCGCACACAGAGCGGGCGCACACACAGCGGGCGCACACACAGCGGGCGCACACATAGCGGGCGCACACACAGCGGGCGCACACATAGCGGGCGCACACACAGCGGGCGCACACACAGCGGGCGCACACAGAGCGGGCACACACAGAGCGGGAGCACACAGAGCGGGCGCACACAGAGCGGGCGCACACACAGCGGGCGCACACAGAGCGGGCACACATACCAGAGTTCATGCTTTTATAATTGTTTTTTTGTTGAAATTCTGTGTAGTTTTTGTACCAATAACATTTTTTTACAAATCTAATGAATTTATTTTTCTATCTCTTGCTGCCTAAAAGCCCTTGGGAGCTTTTCTATTTTTGGTTTTATTTTTGCTGCCTGTGTTTTGTTGAGAGATTTCCTTTCACTTCCTGTTTTGGAGATGCAACAGAAAGTGAAAGGAAATCTCTCCAATGTAAGAGAAATTCCCATCTTAGACAGAATATTTGTCCCCATTGGAAGGCTTCCCTCACTTTATGACTGCAAGGGGGTCTGAGGAGTTCAGAGGCACCAAGATAACAAAGGGTGTCAAAAAGTAAGAAATCTCACCCTCATCTGTTCATCGAAGAAGACCACCTCCCCCTTCACCTTCTTGAAATGTTTTGACGGGAAGTCAGACTTGTGGTCGGCCACAAACTCAAAGGAGTTGTTTTTCCTAAAAGAAAATAAAAGAATCAATCAGAATGAAAAGCCTCCCCGACCTTCTATGTAACACCGCCATCTTCTTCTCACCATTTTACTGTCAGCTGTAGGTACTTCAGGAGGACACTCTGCCCGTCGCACCTCTCACAGGTAGAAGAACCGGAGCCAAAGCAGTACAAACACCTGCAAGTCAGAGGACTCGTCAGCTTGGTTATTACAGAGGAGTTCTTCATTACAATCCTCCCAATCTTCTCCCATAATACTCTGTGATTATTATTTTGATGTGGACCCCAAATCCTTATCTTTAAAGAGACGTCACCTTGAGTATTCCAGGCAAAGTCACAGAGTGGTGTGTGGGATGACCCCCAAAACTGAGGTCAGCAGAGGCTCCTGCGTTCTTCAAGAAACCCAACAGCCATGAGAAGCATTGATGGCGATTTTATGATCAATAAATACAAATTCCTTGAACAGCCTTATAAACTCTTTCCACACAGACGACTCTGCTGACCTCCTTTTTAGGGCTGATCCTCCACACCACCATCTACTGGAATTCAACCTCCATACTGAGCCGGATTCTCTGGATAACCCCGAGGAGCATTCAGTGTGGAGACAGTCCAATTCTCCACAGACTCCAATCAACTCTTAGACCCCACATGGGTGCCTAGAGACCCCCAAAGTGTATATTGTTTTACATTGTTGTCAATGTTTTCACCTATCCTTGTCAGGATCTCTCTGGTGGCCCCTCTCTTCTTCTTCTCTATATGGTAAGGTGATGGAGTGTTGGTAAAGGTGCCCCCCTCCCAATAGCCGCATTCATCTTTTAGCCCTCACTTTTCTGCCTTTGCAACAAGAGGAAGACTTTTTGGGGTGTGGGGGGCTGCAGAGCAGATTGGAAACACAGTGCCCTCTTGAAGAAGCAAGTAGGACAGGCGGACAACACTGCCAATTGGGAGGCAACGGCTGAGTGTTTTCAGTCCTTAGGCTTAGACCCTAATGCCCCATACACACCATCCGAAAATCGGACAGATCTGCTAATCTCATGGTGATCTCATGGTGATCTCATGGTAATCTCATGGTAATCTCATGGTGATCTCATGGTGATCTCATGGTGATCTCAGATGGAATCGGAAGAGTTTACTAAAGTCACGAAAATTCTCGTACGGCAGAATAAAAAATCGGAAGTAATGCTGTGTGTTGTAGTGATTTGTATTGTATTTCCGGACAACGATTGTACTGATTAAATGAAAATTGTACGATGTGTTATCACGTGTTTAAAATTTCCATGCATGTCCGATTGAATATTACCGGATGAATTGTTATGATCGTCTCTCATAAGCTGTGTACTAACGATCCGATTATCGTACGATCGCATTGTAAGCGGTATTTCTCGTCTGATTTTCGGATCTTGTGTACATTAGCCTGTAAAGAAAAGATTATTACACTTTCCTGTGGTCTCCAGCGGCGCCCTCGGTGTGCAGGAGAAAACCAACAAGGACTGGGAAATACCTGGGAAGTGATCTCCTCCATAGACTGACTATGGGGCTTCCATTGTCAGCCGCCTTTCCTGCACCCTGACAGCGCAGCCTGGGGCCGGAAGGGGTGAGCATAGCGATCGTTTCTTTATAGGGTTAGATAGATGGCGCTTAGAATGGGGGTGGGGGAGGTTTAAAGTAAGTTGGGTTTTGGCTTTACTTCCACTTTAACTAAACTGCATACAAATGAGAGAATACTGGAAAATAGATTTCATATTCACTAAAAAATAAGTAAATCCATAGAAAGGCCCCTGAGAGCCCCATGAAGGTGGTGATCATGGAACATGGAAGGCTCTTATCCTGCACTGGATCTGCTGGCAGCAATTCATATAACTTATAATATATAACTTATAATATATAACTTAGAATATATAACTTAGAATATATAACTTAGAATATATAACTTAGAATATATAACTTATAATATATAACTTAGAATATATAACTTGTAATATATAACTTATAATATATAACTTAGAATATATAACTTATAATACATAACTTATAATATATAACTTAGAATATAAAACTTATAATATATAACTTAGAATATATAACTTGTAATATATAACTTATAATATATAACTTAGAATATATAACTTATAATACATAACTTATAATATATAACTTAGAATATAAAACTTATAATATATAACTTAGAATATATAACTTAGAATATATAACTTGTAATATATAACTTGTAATATATAACTTATAATATATAACTTAGAATATATAACTTAGAATATATAACTTAGAATATAAAACTTATAATATATGACTTATAATATATGACTTAGAATATATAACTTAGAATATATAACTTAGAATATAAAACTTATAATATATGACTTATAATATATGACTTAGAATATATAACTTATAATATATGACTTATAATATATGACTTAGAATATAAAACTTATAATATATAACTTAGAATATATAACTTAGAATATATAACTTGTAATATATAACTTGTAATATATAACTTATAATATATAACTTAGAATATATAACTTAGAATATATAACTTATAATATATGACTTATAATATATGACTTATAATATATGACTTAGAATATATAACTTAGAATATATAACTTAGAATATATAACTTAGAATATATAACTTAGAATATATAACTTGTAATATATAACTTGTAATATATAACTTATAATATATAACTTATAATATATAACTTAGAATATATAACTTAGAATATATAACTTATAATACATAACTTATAATATATAACTTATAATATATGACTTATAATATATAACTTATAATATATAACTTGTAATATATAACTTATAATATATAACTTAGAATATATAACTTAGAATATATAACTTATAATACATAACTTATAATATATAACTTATAATATATGACTTATAATATATAACTTATAATATATAACTTGTAATATATAACTTATAATATATAACTTAGAATATATAACTTAGAATATATAACTTATAATATATGACTTATAATATATGACTTATAATATATGACTTAGAATATATAACTTAGAATATATAACTTAGAATATATAACTTAGAATATATAACTTAGAATATATAACTTGTAATATATAACTTGTAATATATAACTTATAATATATAACTTATAATATATAACTTAGAATATATAACTTAGAATATATAACTTATAATACATAACTTATAATATATAACTTATAATATATGACTTATAATATATAACTTATAATATATAACTTAGAATATATAACTTAGAATATATAACTTATAATACATAACTTATAATATATAACTTAGAATATATAACTTAGAATATATAACTTAGAATATATAACTTATAATATATAACTTATAATATATAACTTATAATATATGACTTATAATATATGACTTAGAATATATAACTTAGAATATATAACTTAGAATATAAAACTTATAATATATAACTTAGAATATATAACTTGTAATATATAACTTATAATATATAACTTATAATATATAACTTAGAATATATAACTTAGAATATATAACTTAGAATATATAACTTATAATATATGACTTATAATATATGACTTAGAATATATAACTTAGAATATATAACTTAGAATATATAACTTAGAATATATAACTTAGAATATAAAACTTATAATATATGACTTATAATATATGACTTAGAATATATAACTTAGAATATATAACTTAGAATATAAAACTTATAATATATGACTTATAATATATGACTTAGAATATATAACTTATAATATATGACTTATAATATATGACTTAGAATATATAACTTATAATATATAACTTAGAATATATAACTTAGAATATATAACTTAGAATATATAACTTAGAATATAAAACTTATAATATATAACTTAGAATATATAACTTAGAATATATAACTTAGAATATATAACTTAGAATATATAACTTAGAATATATAACTTATAATATATGACTTATAATATATGACTTAGAATATATAACTTAGAATATATAACTTAGAATATAAAACTTATAATATATGACTTATAATATATGACTTAGAATATATAACTTATAATATATGACTTATAATATATGACTTAGAATATATAACTTAGAATATATGACTTAGAATATATAACTTAGAATATATAACTTAGAATATATAACGTCCTTATGCTGATATTTATTCTGTTCTGGAAGCGGCACCAATATTGCACATCCAGCTTTTCCCATCATGGAACTTACAGGGATCCTTGTGCTCCAGGCGCTATTCTTTTCTGTATATAGAAATGAGGAAAAATGAGAAACAATGGCGAACAAAAACTCAGATTAACTCTGAACTCTGGCATTGTAAGAACAAATAAGAGAAAATAACCAGTGGGGGCCCCCGCCCTGCAAGGGTTAAAGTGAAAATTTCTATCTTCATCTCCACATTTTATTTCCAGCCTCTTCCTATGACTCTGAAGAAGAACATTGACTTCCTGTGACTTGGAGTCGCTATGCCCTGGGGGGAGGCACTGCTGTGTCACACATTTCACAGAGCCCGCCTTCTAAGAGGAGAATTCATAGGAGGCGGAGTCAGTACAGGAATCAGCAAGGTACCATGGGATATGTAGTTCTTAGAAATGGAGGAGAAGCTGCAAAGTATGCTGGGAATCCAGGAAGTTGTGGAAAGAGACGGCCAGCAGACAGTAAGTAAGCTTATATTGGATTGTCAAATAACCCAAGAATCCTCATAAAAAGAATTATAGTGAACTCCCAATATTGTCTTCTACTATTGGAAGAGAGTTCCATCAGTGTTGTAAATCTTCGAGGATCAACATAAAACACTGAGGAACTTCACAATCCCTTCCTTCCTCCAGTGAGTCTCCTCCATGCATCACCCTGGGAATTCATCCGCTCAGTCATCCATTGTGAATGAATTCAGAAGGCTCTATTGGGTCCGTTGTATGGAATGCACTGTGAAGGTATGAGATGATGTCACTGTGATATTCAGTGGCGGCCCGTCCATAAGGGGCGCAGCCCCCTTAATATATGTGCCCGACCCCTAATCTACATGCAGGGCACCGAATGCATGGTTTCCAATGGGGTTTTTTTTCTCTGAAGCACATGATTAGAGGACTGAGGCTCTAATTGGCTTCAAAAAAGGGTGAGTTTGGGGCACAAAGCATTGCACCCGAGCCCACACAGTTGTGTGATAATAGTGAATATTCACTATTATCTTCCTGATCCTCCTCCTGGCCAATCAGAAAGTGGGTCCTAAGACCCTATTGGCCTGGAATCTCAGGACCCACTTCCTATTCAGCCGGGAGGAGACGCAATGGCCCCGGAGCGAGGTCCCCATGGACGGCTCACCCGCTGCCACATCCAGCACTCCTTGGCTCGGACAGTGAAGGGGAGATCAGAGTGTCATCCCGGCCAGGACTCGTCACACCCCCTAAGGTAAGGAGGCCTCAGATCACTGCCTTCCCATCCGTCTGCCATGGGGAGGGGGGCTAATGGCTTGCCGCCCCCCCAAAGTATTGAGCACAGCCGCCACTGGTGATATTAGTCATTTAACCCCTTCAATACCGGCCACTGTCACCCCCTTCCTGCGCAGGTCAATTCTCAGCTGTCACACTTTTTTTTTTTTTAAATCTTTTATTTATTCAAGTTTTTCCAAAATATAACACAGACAACACAACCTAACGGTTTTACTCCCCTAATCCAGGAAGGTCAACCGCAGGCTAAACCCCAACCCACCCCACAATACCCGGAAGAAGGAGAGAGAGAGAAAAAAAATGAATTTCCCCTCCGCAAAACAGCATCCCCCGCCCTTCCACATTCGTGCGAGAATTACATCTCCATTTTTGCGCTTAGAGCCACTTATCTTCCAGAAATGGAAATTCCGGGATTAGTGGAATGTCCCTAATGCAGGCGAGAACTCCCTCCCAAAATAGTTTAATAGCCGGACATTCCCAACAATGTGCATAAAGTCAGCATCCTCTTCACACATCTCCAACACGAGGAACCCCCTGCTCCGAAAACGCGGGCTACCTTGGGTGGTGTCAGATAAACCCGATGTACAAGTTTGTATTGAATGAGATAATCGCGGGCAGAGATTAACCTGGTAAAGGGTGCATCCCACATAGCCCCCCAATCCTCATCATCCAAATCCAGGATTACTGCCTCCCATTTATTTAAGAGCTTGGATGTCTCTGGAAACAAATATCTATAGATGGCGGACAATGGCTTGGCCAGGTCCTCATCTCGCAACATGGATACCGCAAGAGTGGACCATATTGGGTCTGATAAGCGTGGCACAATTGTATGTATCTAAAAACATGAGTATTAGGTAAACATGTCTTGCTTTTAGCTCCTCAAATTGCAGAAACTGACCCATAATATCTCCCAAAAACTTTGACCTCAAACTTGGTCCAAATAAAAGGGTCCTCCAACTTATAGAAGTGCCGGAGAGTGGGATTTCTCCACAATGGTGTATGGGGGGGGAGACCGGAAATGGACCTCCGAACTCCCTCCCCTGCACCACCTGCCAGGCCCTAAGAACCAAGGAGTTGTTATTGGGTAGGGTGCTTTACGTCCCCTATAGATTAATAGAGCCAGGGCCTCGTAGGAGTCCACAACCGCCGCCTCCAGGGCGACCGCCGTGTCATCCCTAGGGCCAGTGACTGCCCTGCCAAAAAATACTTGTAAAAATCTGGGGCCCCTCTTTACATGGTTGTTGTAATAAATTTATTTTAATTCTAGGTATTTCACCCTTTGAATGACAATTACACGGTCATGTGGCACTGTATATGTATGACATCTCTATCACACAAATAGAGATTTATTTTGGTGGCATTGGGTTTTTATTTTTTACTAAGAAAAAAAAAAGACCAAACATTTTGAAAAAGAAAAAAGTCAGTCAATTTTGCAAATAAGTAATTTTTCTCCTTCACTGATGGGCACTGATAGGTGGCACTAGTGGGCACTGATTAGCGGTGCTGATGGAAGGCCCTGATGAGCAGGCACTGATGGGCACTGACAGGCAGCACTGACTGGCATAATTAATGGGCACTGATTGGTGTCACTGATGGGCACTGATTGGTGTCACTGCTATGCACTGATAGACGGCACTGGTGTGCACTGATGGACACTGATAGGTGGCACTGGTGGGCACTGATAGGCAGCACGGATAGGCAGCACTATTGGTCATTGAAGGGCGGCAATGATGGGCACTGATGAGCAGGCACTGATGGGCACTGAAAGACAGCACTGACTGGCATCCCTAATGGGCACTGATTGGCGTCACTGGTGGGCATTGCTGAGGCTGATGATCAGTGCCCTGATTACCTGTCCTGGTGTTCCCTGTGAAGCGATGCCACTGATCGGCTCGCCTCACCATACACTCTGTAAAGCCTCGTACACATGGTGCGACGGAAAACGGTCCTACGACCATTCGTTGTACGATCATTCAAACTGTTAGTACATGCAATTAGAACAGCCGATGTATGACAGCCTACAACAACAGTTGGAGAGCAAACTAGAAAACTTTGTACCAATAAGTGGTCGTACGACCGTTGTATCGTCTGTACAGAGAAGTTGGTCCAACAAGTTGTAGTGTGCAAAACACGCATGGCTCAGAAGCCAGGAATGGTCGAAAGCGTCCGTTCGTTCCTCATTCACAAATTACATGCGCCTGGACTTTCTCTTTATACGTTTGTAACACGTCACTACGTTGGGCTTGGTTGTACGACTGCTTAGTGCATGTCAGTACGTGAGATACATGAGCCAACATACGATTTGGGCCGTTCGGTCGTACGACCATCGCACCGTGTGTATAAGGCTTTAGTGTGAGGCAAGGCGAGCAGAAAAAAGAGCACTTCTGCATTTACATTTGATTGGACACGGCCGATCACATGGTTAAAGAGCCTTTACAGGGATCGGGGTTGCACCACGTCCTAGGAACACGGCTGTTCTGGGGCGACGTCATATGAAGTCATCCCAGAACAAGAAAGTCCATTTCTCAATAAGTTTGTGTAGTGCTTAGGGTTTTTTTTTAATATATCCCAGAACAAGAGTCACACCACTCCTCCATCATTTGACGGTGGGTGGGCAGCAAGCAGTTAAGGGACACAGGGTGTGCACATTGGCTCAGTGCAGGACTACAGGGTGTAGCTGTGGTGTGGAGAGAACTGCTTTTGCAGATTTCTCCAGGTTTTGGTTTCCTGGATGGGGCTCTGTGGTTTGCAGATTCCATAATGTCTTGGGTGGGACGGAATCTCAGTGTCCAGGTTTTGTGGAGGACCAGCAAGGTGTGTGCTCAGGTGCGCACAGTCCTTATAATGGAAGCTTAGGAATACCTCAGGGATCCACCCAAGAGAGACAGGAGGTCTCCAGGAGTCAGAGAGGCTGCAGCTGTGTCTACAAGAGAATGGAGGACTAAGGCCAGAGCGGTGCTAGAGAAGCTGTCTGCACTGAAGAACCTATGGTCTGGGTGACCAGCATGAAGAGCAGCGGTACTGCGACTAAAGCTGGGTCAGAGCCAGGTAGGTTATCATTTTCTGTGTACTTACTGGAGGAGAACCTGCGTGCGGGAAAGCTTTCTATGTTACAGACTTTCCATTTACTTTTCAATAAAAATGGGGTGCCATGACCTAAAACTGAAGTGCTGAGTGACCTGAATCATTAAACTCATCTACCAGTAGAGTGAATGATCGCCCAAAACCCATCTACCAGTAGAGTGAATGATCGCCCAAAACTCATCTACCAGTAGAGTGAATGATCGCCCAAAACTCATCTACCAGTAGAGTGAATGATCGCCCAAAACTCATCTACCAGTAGAGTGAATGATAGCCCAAAACTCATCTACCAGTAGAGTGAATGATCGCCCAAAACCCATCTACCAGTAGAGTGAACGATCGCCCAAAACTCATCTACCAGTAGAGTGAATGATAGCCCAAAACTCATCTACCAGTAGAGTGAACGATCGCCCAAAACTCATCTACCAGTAGAGTGAATGATAGCCCAAAACTCATCTACCAGTAGAGTGAATGATCGCCCAAAACCCATCTACCAGTAGAGTGAACGATCGCCCAAAACTCATCTACCAGTAGAGTGAATGATCGCCCAAAACTCATCTACCAGTAGAGTGAATGATAGCCCAAAACTCATCTACCAGTAGAGTGAATGATCGCCCAATCTACCCAAAACCCGCTAGTAAGTGAGATGACCATCTACTCAAAACCCGATAGTAAGTGAGATGACCATCTACTCAAAACCCG
>BLSH010022312.1:59190-76806 GCA_018402905.1 Glandirana rugosa
GTCTCCACCGTCGGGACCTACAGTGACGAGGGGGATTGTCGGTCCTCTCGTCGGGTAGGTCATCCCCACCATCCCCATCACGTCCATCCGGATCTGTCAACCACCATTAACCCCTAAGATATTAATCTTCCTGACTAACTTATTAAAAAGTGGTCCTAGCGGAGTTGGTTTACAAAACGACAGAGGGACCACGGTCCCAAGCTGTACAACTATTTAATGACCCTCCCCGACCCGTACTGGGTCGACAGAACCAGGTGTAACCTTGGTTACTGTCTTATATACCTTCCACCTCCGAGGAATTCTTGGTTAAATTTCTTAATCCAACGTTCAACTTCCCTTCATGGAGGTTCCGTTATAAGAGACTTTATAACGGACACGGTACGCGTTGTGTCCTTTCCGTCCCCCTCTAATCTCGGGACTTCTTTAAATTGGTTCTTAAGGAGCCTCCACCTTCCATATATTCTGTCATTGGTTCCAATGTGGACCAAGACAGCTGGGTCATGCCCAGCCCCTCCCAGTAATTTATCAACATGTCGAACCCTGGCACCAGGGAGACAGCAAAACATTTGGTTGAGGCGATCCTGGTGAAAAATTATTCAATCAGTCCTTCTAATTATAGAATCCCCAATTACCACCAACTGTCTAGGCCTACCTGCACTACCCCTACCACCCCTACTGGATGGGCTGCTCTCCTGGCTGTTAGGGGGAGCAGTGACATCCAGGGCTGCCACCTCTGAGTTTGCCACCCCCACATCTTCACTCAACTTGGCAAATCTGTTAGGGTGCACAAACCCAGGGCTGGCCTTCCTTTTCTGTGAGCCCCTACCACTCCCTCTAACTGTATTAACCCATCTACCTACCTTATAATCCTGAATTACCCCTCCACCCTCCCCCTTAACCCTATTAGCCACCTGCTCAGTGAGCAGAGGACCCCTTTCAAGGTTGACAGCTGTGCCCAGCGTTTTGCAATTGCAATTTGCTCCTCCAGATCTCTAATGCGAGCTTCCAGAAGGGCAACCTGCTCACATCTGTAGCAGCAGTATCCATCCTGGAGCTGTTGCTCCATAGTTGCACACATGTGGCACACTGTGCACTGTACAAAACCTTCAATCTTGCTAGCACACATTTTCCCAGATACAACAACACTAATAACAGGGAACTTCAGATGTTACTTACAGGTATGAAGACTCCTGTTATAATCTCCTCTTTTAAACTCTTGTTTTTAACTCACCACTTGGTCGAGGTCCAGCAAGCAAAGAGGTAGCAAGCTCAAGATGAGCAAGCTCAGAAATGAGTTCAACAGAGAGCTTTATAGGAATTGGATCACCTGTGACCAATTAACCACTCCCCTTAATTAGTAGTTTGAAGGAAGGAAAGAAAAAAAAAGCCTATTTAAAAAGTGACAGAAAAAGTTTTAAAAAGCTGCAAAGAAAAAGCCCCCAAGAAAACAAAAAAAAACTGCAAACACAGCAAACAGCAGCAGTCAATATCAAAACTGTTTCACTCAAAGATTCCCACTCTTTAGCTTTTAACCAGCAGTTCAGGCAGACACCACGGTCAGTGATGGTTGACAGGCCACGGTCACTGATGGGTGACGGGTGACAGGCCACGGTCAGTGATGGGTGGCGGGTGACAGGCCACGGTCACTGATTGGTGATGGGTGACATGTCACAGTCACTGACAGGTGATGGGTGACAGGCCACGGTCACTGACGGGTGATGGGTGACAGGTGCACTTTATGATGGCAGTCTGATGACAGGTACACGTTATGATGACAGGTACACCTTATGGAGGCAGATGGGGTGACTGTTGGGTGACAGGTGCATTGGGGGGGGCAGAGGGGATGTGAGGTGTGTGTTTTTGCTTTACATGTCAGTAACTCACTGATCCTAGCTCTTCTCTCCTCACACTGGAAACTGTGTGAGGAGAGAAAAGCTAGTAACAGTGAGTTACCACTCCGTTTACATTACATGTGATCGGCTGTGAAGTAGATCACAGCCGATCACAAAGTAACAGCTACCAGCCGGTGGCTGATACCAGTGTCGGTGACAGGCAGTGTTCCCTGGGAACACGCCGCCACCAACGCGCACATGCAGCTCGCTCCCGATTGCGCGCATGCGCTGTGCAAATGGGGGAAAGTACCATTTGTGATCGGCTTCGTCACGGCCGATCACATGGTAAATAGCCATGACCAATGGCTGTTCACCCCCGTCAGTGACGCGGTGTGTTCTGGGGACACGCCGCCACCAACAGAGCCGGAATGCGCTAGCCCGATCGCACGCAATCCCGGCTTAAAGGGGCGACGTCTTATGACGTTGTCCCAGAACGAGAGCTGTACCACTCCGCCGTCATTTGATGGTGGGCGGACGGCAAGTGGTTAACATATATATACTTAACACAAATAATATATGATACTAGGTCCACTTTTAGATAACATCCTCTTTCAAATACTTTATGACAGGGGTATCCAGACTTTCTAAACAAAGGGAAACTGTGTGTGGTAACAGTGGGTTACCACTCCATTTACATTACATGTGATCGGCTGTGAAGTAGATCACAGCCGATCACAAGGTAACAGCCACCAGCCGGGGGCTGATACCAGTGTCGGTGACAGGCAGTGTTCCCTGGGAACACGCCGCCACCAACGCACACGCGCAGCGTGCTCCCGATTGCGCGCATGCGCTGTGCGAATGGGGGAAAGTGCCATTTGTGATCGGCTTCGTCACGGCCGATCACATGGTAAACAGCCATGACCAATGGCTGTTCACCCCTGTCTGTGACGCGGTGTGTCCTGGGGACACGCCACCACCACCAGAGCCGGGATGTGCTAGCCCGATCGCACGCAATCCCGGCTTAAAGGGGCGACGTCATATGACGTCGTCCCAGAACGAGAGCCGTACCGCTCCGCCGTCATTTGATGGTGGGCGGACGACAAGTGGTTAACATATATATATACTTAACACAAATAATCTATATGATACTAGGTCCACTTTTAGATAACATCCTCTTTCAAATACTTTATGACAGGGGTCTCCAGACTTTCTAAACAAAGGGCCAGTTTTTTGTCCTTCAGACTTTAGTGGGGCTGGACTGTAGTTAACGGAAGTGAAAACTTTTCTGGAATCAGTGGGAGTAAACATCACATTTGGTATTATGTGGAGGAACAGTGTCCTATTGTTGGTATGATTGGTATGATAGTTGGTGTCAATAGGAGAAATGGTACCCCATTGTTGGTGTCAATGGGAGAAAGGGTGCCCCATTGCCACTGTCAGTTGGTAGGATAGTGTCTCATATCAGTGGGAGGAATAGTGCCCCAAGGGCCAGATAAAGGCAAGTAAGGGGACACATGTGGCCCCTGGGCCTCAGTTTGGAGACCACTTTTTATGATCTTCAAATAAGCTGAACAGAATGAAAAAGCTCTGGTTGACACCTATGCATCCCAATTAATTGTTATGGACTCCTTACTATTTTAAAGTGATACTAAAGTCTCTTTTTTTTACTTTAAAAATAACAAACATGTTATACTTACCTGCTCTGTGCAGTGGTTTTGCACCTTTTTTCAGGTCCCCTCACCGGCGCTCCGGACCCCTCCCTCCTGTCGAGTTCATGCACAGCAAGCAGCTTGCTGTGGGGGCACCCAAGCCGAGGCGCAGCTCTGTGTGTCGTAGTTTGGCCCCATCCCCTCTCTCTTCTCATTGGCTCACTGACTTTGATTGACAGTAGCGGGAGCCAATGGCACCATACTGTTGTCTCAGCTAATGAGGAGGGAGACACTCCTGCAATATTACTGGATTGAGATGGACTTAATTATTAGGGGGGCTAAGGGGCCTGCTGCACACTGAAGGTTTTTATCTTAATGCATAGAATGCATTAACTTCCCTAGCGGTATGATTATGCCAGATTTTTTCGTCTCAAAGTGGTACATTGTTTTGCATAGAAATTTGGTGTTTTGTATTGTAGGCCTGTAATTCTTAAGAATAACTCACTTAAATCTATCCAAACAAGAGTCAAGAAGACATCCCGGGTATGATAAAGTTTGAAATAACAAAATCAAAAATGATAATATATGTGAAAAAAATATATATATAATATAATAAATAACTATAAATAATTAGCAAAAATAATAATATAGTAATAAAAAAATGTATTCAATAATGTAATCAAGTCAAAAACACTGAAATTTGCTCTGTTACAGAATTGTCGCTGTAGTCACTTTCAGTGTCTGATGACAAATTTCATCAAAAATCAGTATAGCTCAATTCTGCAAGTGATTATTTACCATCACTGTTTTCTAGCTGGTCAAAAACCGCTTTTGATGAAAAGGGATGCTTTTTGGATGCCATGGACATTCTCAAGTTTCCAGACAGAAAGAATGGCATATATAATATAAAAGTGCACGCAGGGCACTGGACAAAGCACTAGGGACAAAGGGGATGTGAAATGATTTGATAAAGTAATGTAATCTTACAGATTACAGTGTACTGTGTGTTTCACTTTTTGAATTTGCCGCCGGGCTCCACCCCCCTGGCGATGCAAAGTTCGCAGGGAACGGAGCCCGGAACCCAGAAGGATCGGGCGAAAGTTTCCACCAGAGGACATAGCAGGGAGACATCGCAGGATCCAGGGGACAAGGTAAGTAACATTGCCTGGATACAGAGATGCGATCCTGAGTGTGGCTCAGGGGTTACCGCTTTTGGTGATGAAAACTCACCCCGAGTCACACTCAGATAAACCGCCAGCGAGGTTAAGATTAAAAAACCTTCTGACTTTACAAATACTTTAACTTACTGACCCCTTGACACTGATCAGATTTACTGTAAAGATTTGGAAACTAAGTGGTTTTAGTTACAAAGGCTCTTCTGTTGCATTAATGACATTTTTCTTATCAGCCAGTACAGTAGTATTTGAAGTGGAAGAAGTGAAAGAACCTCTTTATATTTATGGATCTTATACACCCAGCAGCTTGAAAGTTCCAGATTATGTTAACCACTTGCCGACCGCCAACCGCAGGTTGACGGCAACAGAGTGGTTTGATATCGCAAATCGCCGTCAACTGACGGCGGCTACGAGATCGCTCACTGTGTTCGGGGAGGGCCAGGGAGCGGGTGCGGCGGCTTCAATTGCCGCTGGCTACCCGCGATGCCCCCCCCCCGGAGTGAAGGAACGGAGGTCCATGTAAGTAAACACAGACCTCCGTTCTGTGAGAGGGGGAAGGGCTGTGATCACAGCCTTCCTCTACACGGAAGCTGTGATCGCTTCCCTTCCCCTGCTAGGGCAGTCCCCCCACAGTTAGAACACGCCCAGGGAACATAGTTAACCCTTAGAGCGCCCCCTGCAGGTTAACCCCTTCACTGGCAATGGCATTTACACAGTAATCAGTGCATTTTTATAGCACTGATCGCTGTATAAATGCCAATGGTCCCAAAAAAGTGTCAAAATGGTCCGACATGTCCGCCCCAATATCGCAGTACCGCTAAAAATCGCAGATCGCCGCCATTACTAATAAAAAAAAAGAAAAACCCCAAAAATGAATTCTCATCATCCGTAAACACGGCCACTTTTGCGCAAACCAATCAATAAACACCGATTGCGATTTTTTTTTATCGCAAATATGAGGAAGAATATAAATCGGCCAAAAACGGTGAAAAAAAAATGTTTTTTTGTATTTTTTTTGGATTTGTATTTTAGCAAAAAGTAAGAAATTTGGGTTTTTTTGCAAAATTGTCGCTTTCTTTTGTTTATAGCGGTGATCAGAAATGACGCAGCGATGATCAAATACCACCAAAAGAAAGCTCTATTTGTGGGAAAAAAAAGGACACAGATTTTGTTTGGGTACAACATTGCACGACCACGCAATTTTCAGTTAAAGCGACATAGCGCCGAATCGCAAAAAGGGCTCTGGTCCTAAAGTGGGAAATCCTTCAGCTCTATCTAATAGTTACATCATAGGTTTGAATCTCCTTGAATGTACTTTAGCATTGTGGAGATCTCTGAAAACTAACCAAATAGTAAACAATTTTTATAGAATACCAATAGATATCCTTGGTACAGTATATATACAAGAAGAAAACTCCTTTTTCTACGATCTTATATTTTTAAAATAAATATCAAAATAAAAGTTTTTCTGCTTTTAATCGGTTCAGTAGGGAGTATAAGCTACTATGTTTTTGTTTTATTAGAAAAAAAGATTTATTTTTGCACTTTTTGTATATTTTTACACTTTTTTCATTATAAAGAGTTGAGCTGTTTTACTTAATTCCATATAGCTGGTTTCATCTCATCATTCTCATCTTCATTTTTCTCTTAATACCTCCCCTCACACAAACACACATCTTTATTAGAGTTGAGCAAACCTGAACTGTAAAGTTCGTACCGAACTTTGCGGTGTTCGGGACCCAAACCCGAACTTTTGAAAAAAAGTTTTGGTTCGGGTTCTGGGTTCTGGTATTTTTTTCCCGCTTGTTGAATAGCTGCAGGGCAGCCAATCAACAAGCGTTTCACTGGTTTGCCCTTAGAAGCCATCACAGCCATGCCTACTAAAGCCATGGCTGTGATTGGCCAGTGCATCATGTAACCCAGCCTCTGTATGAGCTGGAGTTATGTAGTGCTGCATGTCATATGCTTTCAGGCTAGTGTAGGGAGAGGATGCTGCTGGTGCTGTGAGGGACAGATTGCAGATCTAATAACATCTCATCCTGCATTACAGAATAATCTAATTGTGGACTAGGTAGAGATTACTACTACTAGTGCTTTTAGGGACAGATTGCAGATCTAATAACATCTTATCCTGCATTACAGAACAATCTGACTGGACTAGTTAGAGTCTACTGCTTAGAGGGACAGATTATTGTTCTAAAATAATCTCCTAGTTCTATAGGGTCAGGTTCCTACTGTTGCTGTAAGGGACAGATTATTGTTCTAAAATCATCTCCTAGTTCTATAGGGTCAAGTTCCTGCTGTTGCTGTAAGGGACAGATTATTGTTCTAAAATCATCTCCTAGTTCTATAGGGTCAGGTTCCTGCTGTTGCTGTAAGGGACAGATTATTGTTCTAAAATCATCTCCTACTGCTATAGGGTCAGGTTCCTGCTGGTGCTGTAAGGGACAGATTATTATTCTAAAATCATCTCCTAGTTCTATAGGGTCAGGTTCCTGCTGTTGCCGTAAGGGACAGATTATTGTTATTTCCCTATCCCCATTTCTTTGTAGGGCAGTTGTCCTACTCTTACCCCCACTTTTCTTCCTTTTGCAGCCTTCTAGCACTTTCCAGGACTTTTTAACAGCCATTTTTGTGCCCAAAAGTTCGGGTCCCCATTGATTTCAATGGGGTTCGGGGTCCGGGGTCAAGTTCGGACCGAACCCAAACTTTTCCACAAAAACCCAAACCCGAACATCCAGGTGTCCGCTCAACTCTAATCTTTATTCTTTGTATACACTTTTCTTGGTACTTTACTTTCTCCCTCTCACACACACCTACAGTATTAATTTTGTTTATTTCACATTTCATATCTTATTCTTATTTTTGTTACCATTTTTTTCATTTTTTTATCCTCCTTTTTATCATTTTATTTATTTTTTTATTCCTTTTTATTTTCATGTTTTACATTTATTTATATTTATTATTTTTACTCTTATTTTTTACCTTCATCTTCACTCCTTTTTTTTTATTTATTTTTTACTTTTTCAAGTATTTTGCATCATTCATTATTACTAGAGTTGAGCGGACACCTGGATGTTCGGGTTCGGGTTTCATGGAAAAGTTTGGGTTCGGGTTCGGTCCGAACTTTACCCCAGACCCCGAACCCCATTGAAATCAATGGGTACCCAAACTTTTGGGCACAAAAATGGCTGTAAAAAAGTCCTGGAAAGTGCTAGAGGGCTGCAAAAGGAAGAAAAGTGGGGGTAAGAGTAGGACAAGTGCCATACAAAGAAATGGGGATAGATAAATAACAATAATCTGTCCCTTACAACAACAACAGGAACCTGACCCTATAGAACTAGGAGATGATTTTAGAACAATAATCTGTCCCTCTAAGCAGTAGACTCTAACTAGTCCAGTCAGATTGTTCTGTAATGCAGGATGAGATGTTATTAGATCTGCAATTTGTCCCTAAAAGCAGTAGTAGTAGTAATCTCTACCTAGTCCACAATTAGATCGTTCTGCAATGCAGGATGAGATGTTATTAGATCTGCAATCTGTCCCTCACAGCACCAGCAGCATCCTCTCCCTACACTAGCCTGAGAGCATATGACATGCAGCACTACGTAACTCCAGCTCATACAGAGGCTGGGTCACATGATGCACTGGCCAATCACAGCCATGCCATTAGTAGGCATGGCTGCGATGGCTTCTAAGGGCAAACCAGTGAAACACTTGTTGATTGGCTGCCCTGTAGCTATTCAACAAGCGGGAAAAAATACCAGAACCCAGAACCCGAACCCAAACTTTTTTTCAAAAGTTCGGGTTCAGGTCCCGAACACCGCAAAGTTTGGTATGAACCCGAACTTTACAGTTCAGGTTCGCTCAACTCTAATTGTTACCACTCCATACAGTTTTTCATTTTTACATAGATTTTCACTCAACACTCTAATTTTTCCATATATCCTTTTTTCTTTTTTTCCAGGGTTCACTTTACTTCTCGACTTTTCCTTTTTAACAGCCAGAATGATCAACCACATACACCTGCCAACCCTACGAGTGACTACCAATGATGCTTATATACATCCCATGACTTAGCTTCGGGGGGGTGGAGCGAAATGCATTGGGAACCCAGGCTGAGGTCGTTTCTCTCTCACCACTATCACAAAACTCAGTGGATGTGCGGCACCAGGGATCCTCTTTTTTCCTTCAGTGACTACAGGAGCTGGGACGAGCTCCATCCCTTCACCGGCACTCTCGCAGTGGACACAGAGCGCCCCATATTGAAGGAGTCTGAGCAGCACACTAACTAATCGCGGGTCACAGTAGATTGATTCAGTCAGTGAACAGGTATAAGGACCTCTTTTGTCTTTTACTTCTTACAGAGTATGAAGAGGATGACTTACACAGCTTTGGCACACTTCACCTAATCCTTGTTTGGACCAGACTAGACCCTCTTCTGTGGCTCTCTCTGATTTAGTTTCACTTTATTACTAGATGCCGTACTTCCCCAACATCAGGGTTCAACTTCTATTTCCCTGTGCAGTGAGAATACTTTAGGGCCATTATCAGGACACCTCTATTAGACAGGCTACAGACAGGTGTGGCTGTGTCTGCGAGTCACAAAATGAAACTAAACAGGAATGATCCACAGAGGCAGTTTTATATGCTTAATAAATGTAACTTTTATTTTTTTAACATTTAAAATGGTTGACAGCTTTGCTTTAATGCTCCCAATCCATATAATGTAATTCAACAAATTTAGATTTATTGGATCACTGACAATTTTAGAAGTTTTGCTCAGCACTATGGCTATTGGTGTCTTAATGCAGTGTTCTGAAATCTCCCATAGTTTCCAGCAGGGGAAGATAAATAAATACTTGAATTTTAAATTAAATTGTTTATTTGTGTGTGCCATATATGTTTGTGGACACGCACAGACTATGTAATATTCAAACAGTTTCAAGCTTGTTTAAGTTGCATGTGTCATATTCCCCAGACACCAGGGAAAGATAATCCATTTTAAATATATATCTTGTTCTTACAAACAGGGAGTAATGCATTGGCACAACACTTAAATCTTGCCTGTATCTTGGCACACATTTGTCAAGAATGAACTATGAAATTCAAGCTTCTGTAACTGAAAACTGCAATAGCTGTGTGTTTCTGTTCTTTTTGAACTTTTAGATTATAATCATGGTTAGCAAAAATATATTTTTACCATTTTCACCAAGTGGCAGTTATTATATCTGTAAGTATTGTGGACCAAGCAATCTGTCAATGTATGAAAGCTGCAAAAGATAAAAAGAAACTGATTCCGACAAGTATATTTATTCTGGAAAAAATATGCCACTCCAGCTTTAGGCTTCATGCACACAGGACGTTAAAAAAAGTCCAAAAAACATCAGAAGCTTATCAGTGATTTTTTTCAGCTTTTATTAGCATTATATTACTGGCGTTTTTGTGCGTTTTTAACCACTTCAGCCCCAGAAGGATTTCACACTTTAGGACCAGAGCACTTTTTGCGATTCGGCACTGCGTCACTTTAACTGACAATTGCGCGGTCGTGTGACCTTGTACCCAAACAAAATTTACATCCTTTTTTCCCCACAAATAGAGCTTTCTTTTGGTGGTATTTAACCACTTCAATACTATGCACTTAGAACACTTTCCTACAAGATAGGAGTCAGGGTAATACATATACACAAGGTAACAGTAATAAGTTAAAAATGATATAGAAATTTTATTCTGAGTACATTAGTTTAAAAACAATCAAGTGGTAGCGACCAAACTTAAGTCATACAACATTAGCAGCACCATTGCACATCATACCACTACATAACAAGCGGGGGAAGAGGAGAGCATTCAATTGGTGTCAGGACATAGATATCATGGTTCCTCTACATGTTTCGCGACAGGGCGCTTCTTCAGGAGGGATATCTATAAGAATTGATGGTACAAAATTATGCATTTAACAAAATATGACAGTGTTCATAATACCTATCCATATGGAAAAGCTATAATATTTACTAAGATACAGGGGGAAATTTTTTAAAAACAAATATGGCTGAACTTACCCAGGTGTCCAGTCAGGCCAAGAGAGGCCCAAGCGTACCTAAATTGCTCCTGGTCAGCAAGAATGGGGCTTGTCAATGTGGATTCATAGAGGTCTAATTTTAGTGCCTAAGTACGAATGGTAGTTTCAAATATAGTCATTAAACCCTCGGACAAGGGGGGTAATATCGTGATAATGACCCTTGACCAGTACCAATCCATGTGTAGGGATGTACTAAAAAACCCCAAATGGTATCAACCCATTTCACTAACGACCACTGCACACTTCACCCAGGATTTCTGGGAACTATGCACCCGGGCCTTCTGGGATGGACTGATAGACCAGGACACGTTATAATATCTTCTGATTAAACATCCCCGCACTCCAACTTTTTACACTCTACCCAAGACTCACAAAAATTTACAAAATCCTCCTGGTAGACCAATCGTATCTGGTATCGGATCCCTCACGGACAACGCCAGCAAGTTCGTTGATGGATATCTGATGCCTCATGTACTGGGACTCCCCTCATATATACGTGACACCACAGATTTACTAAAACACATTGAGGGGATTCAGGTCCCTCGAGGCTCCCTCCTCGTGGCGGTGGATATAGAAGCTCTATATTCTGGTATCCCCCACGAGCAGGGAGTCTCGATGGCCGAATCCTTTCTGGTGGAACAGGACCATAACACCTAGCCCTTGAACAAATTTATCCTGGACCTCTTGCGGTTCATTTTGACCCGCAACTACTTTCTATTTGACGAACAATGCTATCTACAAATCCAAGGCGTGGCCAGGGGGACCTCAAGCGCACCCTCGTACGCTAACCTGTATTTGGGGGGCTGGGAGAGGAGTGTGTTCTCAGACAAAAGGCTAACTGAGTTTCTGTCATTTATCCTAATTTCGTATTGATGACCTCCTATTGGAGTTTATTCACATCTTAAACTCCAATGGACTGAACTTACACTGCACGTACCATGTAAGCGAAACCCAAATTTCATTCCTTGATCTTCTGATCAATAAGGATTGTTGTGGACACTTAAGTACCAATTTATATCGGAAGCCTACGTCCAGGAACACGCTCCTCCATGCCTCCAGTGGACACCCTAGGCCCCTTGTGCACAGCATCCCCTACGCACAATACCTCCGCTTTCGGAGGAATTGTGAGAGAGAGGAAGACTTCCAAATACAGGCCGACCTGTTACGGGACCGCCTACATCGGAGGGGATACACTCGCTCAAACCTCAGGAAGGCATTCAATCGAGCGCACGCTCAAACTAGATCGTCCCTTTTGTATACCACCCCACGGCCTCACCAACCGGATACAGTTAAGATTGTAACTCCCTTCTCTGCTCACCATGATCAACTTAGACAGACTGTGTCATGACATTGGCACCTTCTACGTGATCACCATATATTAAACAAATATATTAAACTTACCATGGAACTGGTTTTCTGACGGGCTAGATCTTTACGTAACCGCCTCACTTCTAGCCATTATCATACACCAGACCACATCCCCCATGGCCGACGGAGCACTTCACCCTGCAGGTCATGCCCTAGATGCCCCTGGGCTGCCAATGTCCAAACTTGTACACTTCCCAATGGGGAAACTTTTTCACCTAAATTTTCAGCCAATTGTAACACAACAGGGGTCATGTACCTTATGATGTGTAAATGCCATGTGTTTTACGTTGGTAAGACGATCAGGGAACTGCAACAATGCATCGGTGACCACGTATATTACTCCAGCAATGGAAGGTTGACCACTATTGGCCGTCATATCGGCCTGTATCATAGATTCGATCCACATGCAGTGAAATTTTTTGCACTGGATGTGGTACCGGTTGATCCCAGGGGAGGTGACAGGACTCTCCTCCAATGTGAGACACTGTGGAATGAGCGCCTTGGCAGGGTCTCCCCCCCCCGGGACTCACCGAGGACAACTCCTATGGGCCATTTTTATAACACATAGTATATGGCCAAAATAATGTTCTTATGTGAGGTTAAAATTCGAGACCGAGCTATGAGCTTCAGTCTGAGGCCATTGTCCTTCTACACACTATCTGGAATCACAATTGACTATTTTGACTGCTCATTTTTCTTTCCCTTTGCCTGAAAGGGTTTGTGACTGTTTCTGCATAGGTCCCCATGTCTGACTGTGTCCACTCTAGGACTGTACTTAGACCTCCTTACCCCGGCAGGAATATTCTAGGTTTCATATTACTGTTTGTATTACAATGCATTGCATATGTATAGCACATTGTTTGATATGTAACATTCGTACCATTTTTTGATATTTTGTGTTTTAATATGTATACCATTGTTTGTATATCAATCTGGCTGGCCTGCACAGTTATACGATTGGGGCGCCGACGTATGATGTGCTCCTGTCGGCAAGAATGCGACATCCCTGAAATGTGCTGTTTGCAGCATCCCGTGGCACACTTGCTCTTGCACGGCTTTTATCCTGGGCTATATCGCCCTTTGGACATAGTCGTGAACAGTGTGCGCGCAACCACCCTTGTGCCCGCGCGCTGTGGGATGTCGGATCGGATGACGTCATACCCAGCACCGGCGGCGCGGATGTGCGTCACCTGGTTGGGCTATAAGCAGGATGCCCCTGCTTGTCCAGTCAGAGTGGAGACGATCCCAGGGACGCCAGATGCCATCTGGACACGCAGTGAGTGAAGATACATGTCTATTGGGAATTCACCTGCAGGGACCGCATGGCGAACGCCATTACGGTGCCGCCATGCTACTCTGCTATTTTGGAGCCATATAGACTTCCTTCTATTTAGTATTCTTTCTTGCCTTTCTAGACCTTGGCTATTAGCCTGGCCTTGTATGATTTGGGTCTCTATCTAGATTCTACATTACAATATCTATACTCTACCACCGGTCCTAAGCGATACTGGCGTCTACACCCTGGGATCCCTGTAGATCCTTGCGTAGTGGTATCAGGTAACCATCTATCCCCTTGCTAGTTTAATCCATATGGGGTGCACTATCTTACCCTTTCTTACACGGTGGTCCCTTGCTCTCTCTCCTCCCCCCTCCCCCCTCCCCCTTCCCCCTTTCTGTCCTTCCTTCCCCTCTTCACTCTCCCCTCCGTCCCCCCTTCTCTCCCCCCTTTCCCGTTCCCCTTCCTGCCCCCCTCTCCCCCTTCCCTCCCTTCCTGCCCCCCCTCCCCTTCTCCCTTGCCCCTGGCTCCCTCCCCTTCCCCTTTCCCCTCCCCTTCCCCCCCTCCTTTGCCCCCCTGAATCCCCTCTCCTCTTTCCCTCCCCCTCGTTTCCCCTTTCCCCCTCCCCCTTCCCCCTGTCAGGAGAGCAGCTGATCGGCTCTCCACTGCTCAGGTCTGCAGACCCGAGTACAGGAACAGCCGATAAATGGCTTTCCTGTGTTACACTGTGACCAGCCGTGATTGGTCACGGCTGATCACATGGTAAAGTGCTTGCGATGGAAGCGCTTTACTGAGACTAACTGACCCCCCCACACCACCAATTGCCGCAATGCGTGCCCCCGGGCACATACCGGCATGTTATCCTGAGGACATCACACCCAGTCAGGGTAACTGAACCACTTCCCAGCCGTCATTCTGCATACGGCGTTCGGGAAGTGGTTAATCACCTCTGCGTCATTTCTGACCACTGCTATAAACAAAAAAAGAGCGACTTTTTGCTAAAATACAAATCCTAAAAAAATATAAAAAAACTTTTTTTGGGCGATTTATATTCTTCCTCATATTTTTGGTAAAAAAAATTTGCAATCTGCGTTTATTGATTGGTTTGCGCAAAAGTTGCCGCATTTACAAATGATGAGAATTCATTTCTGGGGTTTTTATTTTTTTTATGTTTTACTATTAATGGTGGCGATTTGCGATTTTTAGCGGTACTGCGATATTGCGGCGGACATGTCGGACCATTTGACACTTTTTGGAGACCATTGGCATTTATACAGTGATCAGTGCTATAAAATGCACTGATTGCTGTGTAAATGCCATTGCCAGTGAAGGGGTTAACCTGGAGGGGGCACTCTAAGGGTTAACTGTGTTCCCTCAGTGTGTTCTAACTGTATGGGGGTGGGGCTGGCAGGGGGAGGGGAGTGATCACGACTTCCATATACAGGAAGCCTGTGATCACAGCCCTTCCCCCTCTGTCAGAATGGGGATCCATGTTTACATACACGGACCTCTGTTTTATCGCTCCGGGGGGGGTTGCGGGTAGGTGGCAGCGATTGAGTCCACCCTACCCGCTGCCTGGCACCCCGGAACACAGTGAGTGCGTGAGTGTGCTTCCGGTGGCACGCACGCACTCACAATACTAGTTTTTGCAGCCGTCATCAGGTGACGGCAGTTTGAGATAACAAGCCACTCTGCCGCCGTCTGCGGTGGGTGGTCGGCAAGTGGTTAAAGGGCCAGCTTTTTTTTTTTTTTCAATTGATCTAAAACGTTCAAAAATTTTGGGGATCAACGTTTAGCCATGTTTTTGAGCGTTTGAACGTTTTTACAACTGAAAAACATCTCTCAGAACCCACTGGTACAGCTTAAAAACGTCACTGCTAAAAACAGTTGATAACAGCCTATGTGCGCATGAACACATAGGATAACATGATGGAGAGTTTATTGACTGTAGAAAAAAGTCTGCAGCTAAAAACAGCTGTTGCAAAACAGTCAAAAAACGTCCTGTGTGCATGAGGCCTTAAAGGTAAGTTGTTATTTAAAATATATTTCTATAACAACCATTTTTAGGCCTCATACACGCGCGTTTTTTAGCATTTTTTTTGGCTCTCCATGTTATTCAATGGCCCCATAAAAATGCCAAAGTTTTTGAGTGGTAGATGGAGTCGGCGTTAGTGAGCTGAAAGTAGAACCCACGGCCAGCGCGTTCTGAGGTTGTAGCGTTTTGGCTCACTAACGCGCATTAACGTCATACCGATGTTAACCAGCGTTTTTAACGCAGCATTTTCAGGTTAAAAAATAGCAGAGGAATGTTTTTTGAAACAAAACACCTATTGACATCGACGCTCACTAACGCTCATTAACGCAGATGAAATCATGTTTTTGGCGCTGATTTTTCCTTGACGTTGGGCCAAACGTTGTGCTTATTTTTTTTAATATGCCCGTGGGTATGAGGCCTTTCTGTCCAAACTTCTTTCAGTGCATAGATGTACCAACTTACCTGGTACAGGCATTCTCCAGCATGGTCAACATTTATGCATTAAACCATATAAAAGAATATCAACTATCGCTATAGAATTAATGCACAAGTGCAAGTACAAGTTAGTTCAAGAACACAGTTTTAGGCTGACAAGCGCATACAGTATATGAGATGGTGTGTGTAATAGACACAGCATAATGATGAAAGGACTGATAACTGAAATGCTATTGTCATTACGTGTACCCAAAAAAAAACCACACCAATTCCTGTGATTACATTAGGGGTCCTCAAAATTTCAGTAAGATCAGAGTAATGTGCAAAGGCGCCCAGGTTAACTGCTGCAACACATCAGAGTGGGAGCAAGAGATGCTCCTATAAAAGTCAATGGGGTCTACTGCACAGGTACGGATGTAAACAATGAGGTAGGCCATGGAATACAAGTATGTGTACATCTGTGAAGAGAGAAGGTAGTGTAATTTAGGTCCAGGTGGAAGACAAAAAGGAATAATGCACTTTGTTTTAAAGTGCACTTATGCTTTAAGTGTGAATCAAGAATTTTTTTTTTTTTTAGCTTTGAATAATGAAGGGAAGCGTAAATCCATTTTTCATGTTACTTTTTGCTGTCTGTGTCCTGCTAGGGAGATTTCCCATTACTTTGCATCCTAGAGACATAACATGTCGTTGTAATATTTCCCCTTAACTCTTACTCTCATGACAGTGATAATATTTTGGATTTTTCCTTACTTTCTATTTCATTGACAATGATCGCTAGGAGAAATAGGGGGCTGAATCCCTCCATTGGGGACCCAAACTGCTAAATAAATTAGCAAAAGGTCTAACCCCTCCCCATTCTATATAAAACTGAAAACTGCATACACTTTAAAGACCAGAGAGGAGCTACAGTCAGGTCCAGAAATATTGGGACATCGACACAATTCTAATCTTTTTGGCTCTATACACCACCACAATGGATTTGAAATGAAACGAACAAGATGTGCTTTAACTGAAGACTTTCAGCTTTAATTTGAGGGTATTTACATCCAAATCAGATGAACGGTGTAGAAATTACAACAGTTTGTATATGTGCCTCCCACTTTTTAAGGGACTAAAAGTAATGGGACAATTGGCTCTCAGCTGTTCCATGGCCAGGTGTGTTATTCCCTCATTATCCCATTTACAAGGAGCATATTAAAGGTCCAGAGTTCATTTCAAGTGTGTTATTTGCATTTGGAATCTGTTGCTGTCAACTCTCAATATGAGATCCAAAGAGCTGCCACTATCAGTGAAGCAAGCCATCATTAGGCTGAAAAAACAAAACAAACCCATCCGAGAGATAGCAAAAACATTAGGTGTGGCCAAATCAACTGTTTGGAACATCCTTAAAAAGAAAGAACGCACTGGTGAGCTCAGCAACACCAAAAGACCCGGAAGACCATGGAAAACAACTGTGGTGGATGACCGAAGAATTCTTTCCCTGGTGAAGAAAACACCCTTCACAACAGTTGGCCAGATCAAGAACACTCTCCAGGAGGTAGGTGTATGTGTGTCAAAGTCAACAATCAAGAGAAGACTTCACCAGAGTGAATACAGAGGGTTCACCACAAGTTGTAAACCATTGGTGAGCCTCAAAAACAGGAAGGCCAGATTAGAGTTTGCCAAACAACATCTAAAAAAGCCTGCACAGTTCTGGAACGACATCCTATGGACAGATGAGACCAAGATCAACTTGTACCAGAGTGATGGGAAGAGAAGAGTATGGAG
>BLSH010022312.1:97308-107386 GCA_018402905.1 Glandirana rugosa
GTACGATTGGGACGGAAGACTCCACGACCGCCACCGTGTCGACGCAACCACCGGAGATGGAGGAGGAGGAGGAGATGGAAGTGGAACACGAAGGCGACTCGGGGGCCATAGTAAACCCTTACGGGAGTCGTCGTGGAGATGGTCACACGCGAACATCAGCGCGTAGAAGGAGAGTACGAGGTCACTCCCCTAATTCCTGCCGTGCAACAGGTACATTGCCCCTAGGTCGTCCCACCGGTGGGTCATTAGTCTCCTTCAATGTTACACCCGTTGAGACGACAGCAACGCGTCCGTAACGTCGTACATCAGCCGGTACACACGGTCCGACGGGTGTCCGTTTCTGTTCGAAGGCCACCAACGCAGCTGTGCCACCGCCAGCACCTCAGAAGGCAGGGTTAGCATGGCTGAAATGTGGCAAAGCTTTGTCAGCAGCCCGCCACAACAAATAGCACAACCAGCGGATAGACAACGTCTTAGCAGGAGGCAGCATTTCAGCAACATGGTGCAAGAGTATGTGGGCACACGCCTACACGTACTGCCTGATGGGTCTGCTCCATTCAACTTCTGGATCTCCAAATTGGCCACATGGCCTGAGCTTGCCCTTTATGCCTTGGAGGTGCTGGCCTGCCCTGCAGCCAGTGTATTGTCGGAACGTGTGTTTAGCACGGCAGGGGGCGTTATCACAGACAAGCGGAGCCGCTTGTCCACATCCAACGTGGACAAGTTTACCTTTATTAAAATGAATCAGGCATGGATCCCACAAGACTTGTCTGTACCTTGTGCAGAATAAACATTTAGACCGTACTCACACAGCCATTCATATACTTCTTTTTTTGAATAGGCCTCAATACAAAAAAAAAACATGTTGGCTACCTCCTCCTACTCCTCTACCACCGCCACTTCCACCTACACTGCCACGGTCACTGCCTAGTCAACCTCTAGGCTCCTACTCCACATCCACCCCCGTTCCCATTTTTTTATTTGATTTTAATTTATTTTCCCTATCCCCATTTTTTTGTAGGGCACTTGCCCTAGTTTGAAGATGATTTTAGAACAGTTATATGGCTTCTACCGTTAAGTAATACTTTTCAGACACAGTTTGAAGATGATCCACATTCACCTCCATTTTTGCATTTTTTATGTTTTTATTTTTTTTTAAATATTGAAAGTTATTTCCCTGTCCCCATTTCTTTGTAGGTCACTTATCCCACCCTTACCCCCATTTCCTTCCTTTTGCAGCCCTCTAGGGCTTTCCAGGACTTTGTTACAGCCATTTTTGTGCCTAAAAGTTCGGGTCCCCATTGATTTCAATGGGGTTCGGTGTCCGTGCGATCGTTCGGGTTCCGTGCGGACCCGGACTTTGTCCCGGACCAGCAGAACCTGAACTTCCAGAGGTTCGCTCAACTCTACTCACAAGTCATGTTAGATGCCTGTCTGATTGCACTGGAATATAATAAACCCAAATCATTGTCATTATTGAGCTCTCATTTTAAAAAATGCTAGCTGCCCTGGCTATCATGCTGATCCAAAAGTTTCAGTGCTTTTTGAGATATTCTGAAAAAGCATGCAGATCAGGAGGCAGCTAGTATTTTCAAAAGGAGATAATAACGTCTTAATTTTTCTCTAGAAGCGGCTTTCCTTCAAGGACCATATAGTGCATATTGCAGTGTTTCTAGGACAGCATCATTCAAATTTACATTTTATCTGGCATTCCTCTTTAATGCTAAATTTCAATAAAAATTAAATAAAATTATTTCTTAATGGATCAAAAAAACAATGTTAAATATTAAAGCAAAGGTACAATTTTAACATTAAGATTCACTTGTAAAATAGATCAGTGTAACATAAAGAATGCTATCACTTTGTTTTACCATACACAAAAAAAAATGTTTTATCTTGTATAATCTTGTATAGTTTGCTATATACATTGGGGAACTATCTTTGCTTATTACATATGTAGGCTCTGCTTCCTGCTGTTCTCATTCACAGCAGTGGGCACACATCAAGGTACACATAACATTCCCCTGCACACACTGCGATATATTGTGCACTACGCACTGCAATGTACATTATTTACTCTTTTTTTATTGAACTTAACACTGCATTAACTTTATGTGTGGCAGGCTTTGTGCTGCTTTGTAGCATGTTGCAGCCTTCTTTGTAAAAATGCACCCTCTCATACTTTTTTCAGTGCAGGCCAATACAGTAATTGTTGTGAAATAAATCAATAGGACATAAGAATAGGCACGTGCAGAACAGCAAAATTTGCTTTATTTCCTTTCAGATGGATTTCTTAAGTTAACATTTTCATTTCATTTTATTTGTTATGTTAGAATGATTCTTTTTCATAATTAATTTAATTTTCAATTGGATCTGTATTCAAATCAAATTTGAATCAAAAGTGATATCAATTCAAATCAAATATCTGAAAATTAGTTAGGTACTACTTGCTCATAGATTTTTAAATATTTGTGATTTTATGAGATAAAAATCATTTTTCACAATATGAAAGCCTCCATTATGTGCCCAACAGAATACGTAACATGAAATTATAGATACGTTATCATCATTGAAATTTATAAAAATACAAGAGTATCAACCTGTGTTGGACCCCAAACACCTTGATGCTATTCATGAAATACCACTAAATTCTTCTATTGGAAATGATGGAGGCAACTTTATGTGTTATATAAAAATGTAATTACTTATACTAGCATGAAACTCACATGATCACAGATACTATCTTTGTATTCCTTAAAACACACATGCATCAACAAATAAGTTGAGCATAATCATTACAAGCATATTATGCCTTCACTGGTGCACTCAATCCACTGCTGCCAGAATAGGGTTGGGGGGAAACAAGGGGCATTAACACGAATATACTATACATTTACAATGCCATTTAAGAAGATCCAATGAGTTTAATACTGGTAAAGGTAATTAATTGGATATGTACGATATATTCCTATTTTATATTTGGTACAATTTATGCACAGTAGATCCATTCCACTGCATTTAAAGGCATCTCACCTTCTCATCATCAAGTCATGTAAGCTATTATAATAAAGGTGGCAATTCTATTAGGTAAATTAGTGAAAGAGCTAAGATGAGTATACAAAGTGCAGTAATAGTAACCCTAACCCATGATAAATAATTACATTCATTTTAAGATAGCTTAGTGGAAGGTTATTTCAAGTTGATTAATATGAATAAAAATAACTTTTATTTGTATATTATAACTAGTTCTTGCCATAGGCAGGTATGTTCCCAAAACCAGAATGTTTTTGGTGATTATACAAAAGCTGAGGAAGTCCTGTCAGTTAACATTGTCCCCTCCCCTGTGGCCAAAAGGGAACAAACATTTTTTTAATGGAGTTGGAAATGTCACATCTGGCAAAAATTTGCAAAATTTGGTCCTAACTATGTATGACTATATCTATGGAATAGTATGTCCGCCCTGTGACAGATTTAGCAATCACTAACGGGGCCTACACTTTATATAATAATCATAGGGTAAATTCTGTATTCGAAATGATCATAATATTTTTTACAGTGTGTACACAAATTTCAGACCTTCCAAAAGAAAATGACTGAAGGAGCAAACTGCAGAATTCTTCTGATTACTCAATAGAACTTACATTTTTTGTGTAATGTGTGCTGGTTTTATATAATAAAACATCACATTAGAAATATTGTGCATGATCGCAAAAAAAAAAAATCAATCCCAAGAACATGCAGCCATTCGTAACCACAAATTAAATTTCATAGGCATTATAATAATAATGTATAAAATATGTATATGACATCAATATGTTAGTCTTCTTGTTTCTGTCTGTGTCAGTGGACGCAGTAGCAGGACCCAGGAGCGTGCCCGCATGGGTGCCCCCATAGAAAGCGTCTCTCCGTGGGGGCACCCGATGAAGAGCAGGAGCCAGGAGCACTGCTGGGACACCCCAGAAAAGGAGGATCAGAGCCGCTCTGTGCAAAACTCTTGCACAGAACAGGTAAGTATAACATGCTTGTTATTTTACAAAAAAAAAAAAACCTTTACTATCCATTTAACCACTTCAGCCCCCCCCAGAAAGGATTTATCCCTTTCCTGACCAGAGCACTTTGCGATACGGCACTGCGTCCCTCTAACTGACAACTGTGCAGTCGTACGACGTTGTACTCAATCAAAATTGACGGCCTTTTTTTCCCACTAATAGAGCTTTATTTTTGCGCTATAAACAAAAACAGAACAACAATTTTGAAAAAAAAACAACAATTTTTTTTTACTTTTTGCTATAATAAATATTCCAAAAAGAGTAAAAAAACTAATTTCTCCCTCAGTTTAGGCCAATATGTATTCTTCTACATATTTTTGATCAAAAAATCGCAATAAGCGTATATTGATTGGTTTGCGCAAAAGTTATAGCATCTACAAACTATCCGAATGGATTTATGGCATTTTTATTTATTTATTTTTTTAATAGTAATGGCAGCGATCTGCAATTTTTAGCGGGACTGCGATATTGCGGCGAACAGATCGGACACTTTTAAAACTTCTTTGGGAGCATTGACATTTATACAGAGATTAGAGCTTTAAATAGCCACTGATTACTGTGCAAATGTCACTGACAGGGAAGGGGTTAACACTAGGGGCGATCAAGGGGTTAAATGTGTTCCCTCTGTGGTGTTTCTAACTGTATGGGGGCTGGGCTGAGGAGGAGAGAGATCATTGTTCCCTATCACTGGGAACAGATGATCACTCACAACGCCCCTGTCAGAATGGGGATCTGCTTTGTTTACACTAGCAGATCCCCGTTCTGCCTGTGTCGGGAGCGATCGTGGGTGGTGTCACCCATTGATTAGTTCCCCAGCTAGCCAGTGAGTGCATGCACACACCTCTGGCATCATGCGTGTGCCCACACCACACATTCCCAGCACCGCCGTACAGCTTCAGTGATTTGCAGGAATGAGCCAACCATAAAACAGCGGGCGGTTGGCAAGTGGTTAAAGGGTTTTTTTTTAAGAATAACAAACATGTTATACTTACCTTCTCTGTGCAAGGGTTTTGCACAGAGTGGCCCTGATCCTCCTTTTCTGGGGTGTCCTGGCAGCGCTCCTGGCTCCTGCTCTTCATTGGGTGCCCCCACAGAGAAGAGCTTTCCCTGGGGGGCACCCGTGCAGGCACATTCCCAAGTCCTGCTGCTTCATCCATTGACACAGACAGCAGGAATCAGCCCCGCCCCCCACTCTCGTGTCACTGCATTTGATTGACAGCAGCGGGAGCCAATGGCTTCTGACGCTATCAATCTATCCAATGAGGACCTGAGACAGCGACTGGAGCTGCTGTGCTCGTCCCCGTCACTGGAACGGTCAGGTTCAGGTAAGTAAAAGGGGAGCTCTGGGGGGCTGCTGCACTACAGAAGGTTTTTCACCTTACAGCCCTTTTAAAGTCAGAATAATATGAAGAACCCAGGGATTACAAAGGCTGATATATTAGTAGTGCTAGGTTATTGTTTTAATTTCATTTGCTCATTGTATTGTAGCTTTTATGCATTGCCATGTAGCATCTGTATCATGCACTGGAAGAAAATGATAGTGAATTTAATAATTAATGTAAACAAAAGGCAGTAAATGCAATTTAAAGAATAACGTAAATTAATTAAATTAATTCAATCTCTACACATAACCGTGTTGACTGGTTCTAAATTATTCTGCTCTGGCATGCATAACAATGTATTTTATAGCCTTCTTTAATTCCCTTTTAAGCTCCATGAAAATGAAACAATACACAATACCCATTATTTGGGAACTCCTCCAACGTTGACCTTTCAATAACTATACAAATGTGTATGAATAAATTCCTGACATATTACACTAAACAGAACAGTACAAGTAAAAAAACCTGTACAATTTTATTAAAGTGAAAACGTGGGATTGGTGCATGAACTCAGTGGGGAACAAGGCATCCAAAATACCAAGAAGTATGTCAGATGCTGGAGATTTCTCAGCTACCATAGGATTGCAACAGTATGAACGATGGTGGCATGGCCAGCATGGCAAGCATGTAAATCATTTTTAGTAGGAAAAGGAAGGGTTAAAACTGCAGACAGTGGTTTTGTTGCTGTCCGTGTCTTCCTGTCCCAGTGACAGCTGCGCTCCTCATTTCTTGCATAAGTGTCACAGTGACAGAAAGTGAGAGGAAAAATGAGGTTGAAGACAGAAATAAGAACCTGGTCAATATCTTGATTCCTTCCCATTCTAGTGAAGCTGATTACAAAAAGTTTGCCTGGAAATGTACTTCTCCACTTCTACATTAGCAAATATTAATAATAATGCAGATAGCATCTTCTTAAAATGGAGTAAAAATGCAAGTACAAAAGCAATTAATTTATACCTCGCTATAGTATTTTCTAAGCATGAAATCTCCTGCCCCACATCACAAAGCAGCTAATCTTGTATTACTATCACTTATCATCAACAATTGTAACATCCATCACTGTGCAAAAAAAAAAAAAAGAAAATCAGTTATTGAAGTGACAAATTCAAATTAATCTATTTCTTAACATGTTTGTTTGTAGCAAGAAGTCCCAGAAGATACTACAGTCATGATTTAAAAAGGGAGAAGAACCATGTAGCTCATTCACAATAAATGTTTGAAGTAATTCACTGCAAATAATTATCTCCTCATTGTTCTATAATTCACCATATGTGATAATTAATGAAACCTAAACTCAATCTCAACTGAAAACAAGTGATTCAGTTCTGTGAAACCCTCTGGCTCAATATTGCAAAGCTGCTTGATGCAGTGGAAAAAAGTAAAAACTATTTTTTTAAAATGACAAAAGGATAAACATAAATAAAAATACCAAAATATAAGTTACTATATTACATTTGTGATGAATTAATACTACTTACAACTGAATACATGAGAGATGTCTTAAAGTAGTGGTTCTCAACTCCTGTCCCCGAGACCCACTAACAGGCCAGGTTTGCAGGATAACTGAAATGCATCACAGGTGATATAATTTGCTGCTCAGTGATTGTAGTATTCTAGTCTGCATCTCCCCAAGGTAATACTTAAAATTGGGTCTGTTGGTGGGGCCTGAGGACAGGAGTTGAGAACCACTGTCTTAAAGGGATCTTTACTCCATGTAGGAAAATTTTTAGGTCATCCTGGAAACATATACCACCATTTTTTTTTCCCATTGCAAAATTTTTATTGTTTTAACAAGCAAGGTATACAGGTCATACAAGTCAGTAAAATATAAATTTCACAAGCATATATGTAGAACGTACGTGTCAATCTCTTCATATAAATCAGCAGTTACAATTGAGCCCATTGAATGGGAACAGATGAGTTGTCTTGACCCAATCTGCTAGTAATTGCGGGTCGCATGTCTGTATGAGGCAGTGGGAGTGAGAGTAAAGCAGCCCTCTGTTATGTTTAGCAGGCAACTCTCTTAGAGCAGAGGGGGGAGCTAAGACTCTGCCACTGGGTGACACCCCATGCGGGAGCATTCTGTGCCACAAGGTGGGGGCCGCCCTATCCCGCCGGCATGTCGGTAGGAAGATGTGGGTCTAAGCAGCGGACTTTAATATGGTTGCACAGTTTGTGCTGCTGAACAGGTTTTTAGTATGCAGGTTGCCCTTGTAGCCTGGGGAGGGGCAATGGTGGTGAGTTTTTGGAAGTGCTAGTAATGACACCTTTAAGAATTCAAAGCTTGGGTGAATTGGGTGGAGTAGTGGTAGATGATCCAAGGAGACCATTGTGTGTGGTATCTTTCCACTGTGTCGTTTGCTATGGCTACTAGTTCTTCCATATGGTAAATCGTATCTACCTCCCGTAACCACTCTGCGACTGTCTGAGTGCATATAGATTTCCAGTATCTGGGAATCAGCAGCTTGGCAGCGTTGAGGAGATGTCTTACTATGGGGCGTTTGTAGCGTCTCATTGAGCCAGACGTGATGTGGAGTAGGCAACAAGCCGGTGTGAGATCTATATTGGTCTCTGTAATGTGCTTTATTATGTCCTACACTTTGTTCCAGAATGGAGTGATGGCATCACAGGGCCACCAAATGTGTGTTAGTGAGCCCGTGTCCCGCCCACAGCGCCAGCATAGGTCTGAGGATTGGGGGTACCATGTTTTCAGCTTGGTAGGAGTGGTGTACTAGTGCGTCAATAATTTGTAGGACATCTCCTGTGTGCATGTGCTAATAGAGCCTTTATGAGCAAAGATGTTTGCCCTCGACCATTGTTCATCTGAGAAATTTGTTTGTAGTGAGTTTTCCCAATATTGCCGTGTGCTGGAGAGCTGAAGAGGTATTGGCACCTAGTAGTAGGGAGTACATCAGTGATGTAGATCTGTGTACAGGTTCGCCTGAAAGACAGATATTTTCAAACGGGGTTAGAGGTCTGTGGAGGTCACGTTTGTTTTTGTTTAGTGTGGTGAGGTAGTTGTGTATCTGGCGATAAGTCCAAAAAGACAGTGGAGAATCCTGATCAAGTCGTGTGTTTATGGATTCGAGGGAGGCGATGCGGTTATTGTCAATGCAGTGTAGTGCCAGGAGTGATATTTTTTCGTCTCTTGGTGGAATCCTACCCTTTTCTAACCCAGGTGTGAAGTCAGGGTTTGAGGCGATCGGCGTTAGTGGTCCGGGGCTGGAGGAAAGTGCCATAGCTTTATTCACTGCATGAAAGGCATCTAGGGTTGGCCCTATTGTGGGATTCGATTTGATGTCGCCCGGGAGTTTTTGAAATTGTGTCCAGGGGAGGAATCGCAGGGGTAGGGGAGAGCTATTGTTTTCCAGCTGAACCCAGTCTTTCTCTGTCCCATGACAATTCCAGTATATTATCCGCACTAGGTGGGCAGCGAGATAATAGAGCTTAAAGTTAGGTAAACTAATACCCCCTTTATCCTTGGATCTGGATAGGTTCTTATGACGTTCAATAGCAATGTAAAGAAGCTTGTGGGTATTTTAATTGGGAGTGTGTGAAAGAAGTAGAGTATTTTGGGTAGTATGTTCATTTTTACAATTGCTGCCCGCCCAAACCAAGAAAACGGCTGTGACTGCCAGTGTTTCAGGTCTGTTTGGATTTCAGCCAGTAGGGGTTTGAAGTTTGTCGCGTAAATGTTCATAGTCATGGGGGTCAGTCTTTAAGTATTTAAGTATTTTAGGGCTGACACTTGCCAATTGAAAGTACAAGCAGCTTGGGCCTTCATCAAGGAGGGCTTAGAGAGTGTCAGATTGAGCGCCTCTGATTTGCTGTAATTAACTGAAAAGTTTGAAATGTAACTAAACAGTTTAAAGGTATTAATTAGGTTGGGGATCGAGATGTGTGGCTTAGTTAAAAAAAACAGAAGGTCGTCTGCGTAGGCCGCAATCTTGTATGTAGTGTCCCGTATTTGGAAGCCTGTGATGTCTGGGTTTTGTTTGACCATTCGTATGAGGGGTTCCAAAGTAAATATAAAGAGCAGGGTGAAAGAGGACACCCGTGTCTTGTGCCATTTTTAACCAGTGGAGATCCGCGCTATAGACGAAAGACGTCTACAGCGCGGATCTGAATCTCCGGGACGACGTCTATTGACGTCCGCCCCTTAACACGCCCCCTGCGCGCTCTCACGAGCGGCGGCGGCGTGCGCGCGCCGCCGCCGCACGCTGCGTGGGCGTGCCCGCGGGTCGGGCGGACTCGATGTCCGCTCCTGACCCGCGATCGCCTTAGAGAGCTGTAGAACGGGGAACCGCCGATGTAAACACGGCGGTTCCCCGTTCTGTGAGAGGGGGACAAGCAGATCTACTGATCCCTGTCACTGGGATCAGTTAGATCTGTTATGTCCCGGCCAGCCCCGCCCCCCCACAGTTAGAACACACCCAGGGAACATATTTAACCCCTTCACTGCCCCCTTCAGGTTAACCCCTTCACTGCCAATGACATTTACACAGTAATCAGTGGACATTTAAATTTCTGATCGCTGAATAAATGTCATTGGTCCCAAAAAAGTGTCAAAAATGTCCGACATGTCCCCCCCAATATCGCAGTCCCAATAAAAATCGCAGATCGCCGCCATTACCAGTAAAAAAAAAA
>BLSH010022312.1:129132-147011 GCA_018402905.1 Glandirana rugosa
TGAAAAGAGACTTTATAAATGTTATTTGTTGTTAAATCATACAGTCTATAACATGTTTTCGTAAAAGGATTATAAGACTTTATAAAAGAACACTTTTTAAATTGATAGAGTAAAGTAGTTCTTTGATATTTAATTATATAAATAAGTAAAATGAATTAAAAGGTAGATTAATATTGTATTATAGTAGTTTCTTAAGAAGGAAGTTTAAGTATTTAAATAAATTGAAAAACATTTTAAGAATATTGAAATGGATATAATTTATTGATTATATTCCTTCTTTATTTATTATAGAAACTATATAGTTTTTTAATATAATTAGGTATTATATTGAACCCGAACGATTTTTGAAATGTCCGGGTCCGGGTCCGTGCCACGGACACCCTAAAGTTCGGTACGGACCCGAACGTTACAGTCCGGGTTCGCTCAACACTATTAATGAATAATTTATATTATGGATTAATATAATTTTTTGATATATCAAAGATATTATTTATTTCTTCCTTATATTAGTTATTTAATATAGGTAAAGTTATAAGAATTTTACAAAAAGTTAAATAAATTTATGAATTTGAAGGAAGAATTCTTTGATGATATTATGTTATAATTAGATGGAAAATTAAGTAAAATGAATAAATATATTAATTTATAGTTTCTTGATGAAATGAGATAGTTAAATTTTTCACAAGAAAATATTTCAGAATATTAGGAAAATGCTTTTGTACAATATCTGACATACTAAATTGTTGTTTATTGTAAATATTTCAGAGAAAAGTATTTTTTAAAACGAATGCACTTTTGTTGATAGTTATAGTGCATTGAGGGGGAATTGTTGGAAATTATGAATTTATAATATTATTTTGAACAATATTGGGCTCTGAAATATATGAAATGTATGAAACGAATATGTTAGTTATATTTGTGAATGTTATTTCAATGTGCTTTTGGACAGAGAAACAAAGTGTTGTATGTGCAATTCTATTTCAAAACTCATGTGAAGTAAGGAGGGGTCATGTGTGATCTTTCTATATTCTAAAGCCATATAAGTAGGTATAGGTTACTTTGAAAAGAGCTGACCTAAGGTTTACAAACAGTATAAGAATGTGTGACTTTGTGAAGTTAGCTGGGAAGGGAAGGAAAAGAGATGAAGGTATGAAAGCCTACATTCTCGGAGACGTGACGTGAACACCTGTCAGAACTCTTCCTCCTCCTGACTGACATCTGAAGCCATACCATATCTCATCATAGATTTCAATTATGTTGCTACGTAAGTTTGTCTGATGTTATGTTATGTTATGTTATGAAGAATAAACCAAAAAGATTTTCTAATGATGTCATCCATGCAAGAGTTCTTCCATGAAAGCTGAGAAAGGATTTTCAACACTGATATTGTCCATATAGAAAAACAGCAACCCCTGTATATAGTCATAAATTACTTCTGAGATCACTAGACATAACATATCTAAAGACTGAAATAAAAATCGCACTAAATCCTAAAAATCCACACCTGCAGAAATTTGATATAATTCATCAACTATTATCTAAGAAACAGTTGATATCCCAGTCTATGTTATGACCCCCAAGGGAAATATGTCTTGAGATCATACAGCCAATACATTTTGGACTTTTACATTTCTCTTATCTTATTATTGCCCCTTCAATGTTGTTGCAATTTACTGATAGGCACTGAAAGCTTTTCTCTGTTTCTGTCACAAAACTTTGTAAATAAGTACATTTTCTCCTTAACTGATGGGCACTGATGAGGCTACACTGATGGGCACTGATGAGGCAGTACTGATTGGCACTGATGAGGTGGCACTGATGGGCACTGATGATGAGGCCCTTATATGCAGCAATGATGGACACTGATAGGCGGCAATGATGAGCAGCACTGATGGGCATTGATAAGCGGCACTGATGGGCACTCATAGGCGGCACTGATGGGTGGCACTGGGTACTGATAGATGGCACTGATGGGCACTGACAGGTGGCACTGGTAGGTGGTACTGGTAGGTGGCACTGGTGGGCACTGATAGGTGGCACTGGTGGACACTGATAGGGGGCACCGGTGGGCACTGGTGGGTGGCAATGACAGATGCATTGAATGTTCCCATTCCCTGGTGGTCTAGGGTGGCATCTGAAGTTGGCACTGAGTGCCATCCATGTTGGGCACTGTGCCCCTTACCAGGTGGTCTAGGGTGGACTCCCTGATGGTCAGGGTGGGCTTCCCTGGTCGGCTCCTGGTGGTCCTGGGTGGGCTCTCCCTGGTGGTCACTGGGTGGCATCCCTGGTGGTCCTGGGTGGCAATCCTAGGGGGGCTGCACTGATAAACACGCAGCATAGACCCCCCTGTCAGGATAGTAGCCAATCGGCTCTCCTTTATTCGCATCTGCAGACGTGAGTAGAGGAAAAGCCGATGAACGGCTTTTCCCATTTACACTGTGGCCAGCCATGATTGGTCACGGGTGATCACATGGTAAAGAGCTTCTGATCGAAGCTCTTAACCGAGACTGGTAATGCAGTGGGTCAGACTAACACACCGCATCACTGGTCGCCACGATGCATTCCTCCACAAGTGCGCAATCGCGGGTCATGCGGCTGGACGTCATATGACGTCCAGTCAGGATAACAGAACCAATTCCCGGCCATCATTCTGCATGCGACGGTAGGGAAGTGGTTAAAGAATATCAACTTTTTAGGTGGATCTATCACATTTGGGGCTAGTTTATCCCAAAGGTTAGGGGCCCTCCTAAAGATTACCTCAGATTTGTCCTGGAGAAATTGCTTTAAGACAGGGTCAGATTTTAAAACACCCCATCTTTTATTAATAATACCCCTAATTTGATAGTATTGTGAGGAGTAGTTGGTAACAAAAGGACATATAATTTTTTTAGGATCAACATTGTTTTTTTCTGCCAACAAATTTGTCCTGTCCATATTTCCCTCTTCCCTAATAGTACAGTCGAGTGTGTCCTCCCTATATCCTTTTTCTAAGAACCTGTATTTGAGGAGAGAGGCTTGGTAAAAAAATTCTGAATCCATGGTGTAGTTACGTCTTATCCTTATGAATTGCCCTTTAGGAACATTACGCAATCACAAAAGGTGGTGACAACTCGATACAGGGATTAACTGTTTCTATCAGTAGTTTTAAAAAAATGTTTTAGTGTATATTTTACCATCTTTGACCAGTATTGACAGATAAAAAAAATGGATTTTATCCCTGCTATATGTATTGATTCAGCTGAATGGTTCAGTTGCTGTCATTCAAGCTTGTCATAAAGTTCTCCAAAGACTGCCAATCACCATCCCAAATGAACAAGCTGTCATCTATGTTTCCCTTGTAAAAAGCGAGATGATTCTAAACATATCTATAGATGACACCATGTTCCTAATGGGACATAAATAAGTTTGCCAAGCTAGGGACAAATTTGGCACCCATAGCTACAGCATGTTTTTGTAAATAAAATTGGTAATTAAACCAGAAAAAATTGTGTGTCATGGCATAGTCTATGAGGTCCAGAATGAAACTTTTCTGTTCTATAGGGTGTCGAATTGCAGGTATTGTTTAATAGCAGACATGCCATCACCATGCAAAATATTTGTATAAAGCGAGGCCACATCAGCTGTCACTAAATACATTCCTTCCTTGTATTCAAAATTTTCAAGCTCATTCAGGACATGGTTTTCAAATGGCAGGATCAACAAGGGGGTGGGGTTCCATCTATATCAATTATTGCCCCTGAAACTTATATGACCCAATCTAGGGTGCATACACTGGCCACCAATAATGGAAATCCTGCACAAAAACCAAAGAAAATGAATATAAAAAAGAAAAAAGGTCCCTGGAATCGGATAATGGATACAGGAAACAGAGTGGTTCTGAGGCCCCAACCCCAAGTAGAGGCAGTCAGAGGGGAAGGAGGGATTTATATAAAGTTTCCACCTATAACAGGTTTGACCTTCTTAGTGATCAGGACCATGGAGATATTGGTGGGAGGTATTTGAATTGGCATCCACATCAAGGTAATAAACACAGTCTCTATATAATCAGAATAGAAATCCTACTAATTATTTTAATAAAGCAGGGTTGGATCACCATAGGGGCTATAGGAATGATTACCACCAAGAAATATGAACCAATAGGTGGGATGATCACGGAAGATATAGGAATGACGGTAATCAAGGAATGCAAAATAATTACTCTGGGAGTACTTCCTATCCAGTTTCCTAAGGAAACAATAATAATGTTTTTTTTAGGCTGGAGAGGAAACCGAAAGAGAAGTACAGATGGAAGAGAGGAAAGAGAGGAGGGAGAAGGATCAATAGGCCCCAAAAAAAGGAAATTGAGGGATTAAATGGCATTTTTAACTTGAGTAAAGCCCCGCTTGATGAGGAGGAAATTTTAGTACTTAACATGGGTCTCAAGTTTGCCCCCAAAATTTCAAACGTTTATTGACATTAATAGTTTCTCAAGACAACTTAATTTAAAGAAGTATTTCATACAGAATCCTATTATCCATAACTCATCTAGTAATTCTACCTTTAAACATACCAACCTTAAAAATGCATCTTTGTTCAATCCTCCTTGAGTTAATTCACATGTAATGGTGTTTAAAGACCTAGTGACACAAGATTTGGAACAGCTCAAAATCAAACAGGCTCGTGAGGATAAAACTTCTTATGTTGGTATGAAAAAACTTTTGGAAAGAAAGGATTTGGTGATCCGCCCTGCAGATAAAAGTGGAGTGGTGATTATTATGGATAAGACTGACTATATGAAACAAATGTATGATCCTTAATGATAGTGATACCTACCTACCTTTAAGTAGAGATCTGACTATAGGTTACCATAAAGAACTAAAACTGTTAATAAATAGAAGCAGTGATATGGGGATCCTAAACAAGAAAGAACGACAATTTCTGGTCCCTTCGGCAGCTAGGATCCCTATTATGTATGGTTTGCCTAAGATACACAAGGACCCTGTCCACCCGCCAGGGAGACCCATCATTAGTGGGATAGGATTCCTATCTGCAAAAATAGGGGAGTATATTGACTCCTTCCTCCAACCGTTGGTGGTAAATACGCCAGCTTATTTACAGGATACTAAGCATGTCCTGAATGAGCTTGCAAACTTTGAATACAAGGAAGGTATGTATTTAGTGACAGCTGACATGGCCTCGCTTTATATGAATATTTTTCACGGTGATGGCATGTCCGCTGCCTGCAATTTGACACCCAAGTCCCTACAGAACAGAAACGTTTAATTCTGGACCTACAAAATCTTGGTGTAGCTATGGGCGCCAAGTTTTCCCCTAGCTTGGCAAACTTATTTATGTCCCATTGGGAACGTGGCATCCTCTATGTTTTTCTATATGGACAATATCAGTATATATGTATGTGGTTAATATCATTATTTACATTTAAAGTTTTATAGATCTGTATGTTTAAGGGTTTTTTTATATCTGTGGTCGACATTAAATTAAAACTTTTTTGCATGTGGATAAGAAATTTTTATATATATATATTTTTTTATTTGTTTGTACAAGACTTCTTTAAGTCTATTTCTTAATTGCCATTTTTAAATTGCCACTTCTGCCACTATCTATTTTGATATCAGCGCAGTTTTTCGTGACTATATGACCATCTAGCTACAACAAAATGGTGCCGAGGGTGGATATGACGTTTGTTTAATTTGAAGTGATTTACTCGAAAATGGTTCCCATACTGGAAGGGATGTAATTGTCCACGGTAAAATGGTGCCAGCACTAGGACATGTAAAGTATCTCACAAAAGTGAGTACACCTCTCATGTTTTTGTAAATATTTTATTATATCTTTTCATGTGACAACACTGAAGAAATTACATTTTGCTACAATATAGTGAGTGTACAACTTGTATAACAGTGTAAATTTGCTGTCCCCTCAAAATAACTCAACACACAGCCATTATTGTCTAAACCGCTGGCAACAAAAGTGAGTACACCCCAAAATGAAAATGTCCAATTAACCATTTTCCCTCCCCTGTGTCATGTGACTTGTTAGTATTACAAGGTCTCAGGTGGGAATGGGGAGCAGGTGTGTTAAATTTGGTGTTATCGCTCTCACTCTCTCATGCTGGTCACCGGAAGTTCAACATGGCACCTGATGGCAAAGATCTCTCTGAGGATCTGAAAAAAAAATGTTGCTCTACATAAAGATGGCCTAGGTTATAAGAAGATTGCCAAGACCCTGAAATTGAGCTGCAGCACAATGGCCAAGACCATACAGCAGTTTAACAGGACAGGTTCCACTGCAGAGGTTTAAAGGCTGGGGGGTCAGCTTGTTAGTGCTCTGACCATAGGCCGCACACTGCATCAAATTGGTCTGCATGACTATCGTCCCAAAAGGAAGCCTCTTCTAAAGATGATGCACAAGAAAGTCCACAAGCAGGTTGCTGAAGACAAGCAGACTAAGGACATGGATTACTGGAACCATGTTGATGAGACCAAGATAAACTTATTTGGTTCAGATGGTTTCAAGCATGTGTGGCAGCAAGAGGGTGAGGAGTACAAAGATACAAAGATAAGTGTGTCTTGCCTATAGTCAAGCATGGTGGTGGGAGTGTCATGGTCTGGGGCTGCATAAATGCTGCTGGCACTGGGAAGCTACAGTTCATTAAGGGAACCATGAATGCCAACATGTACAGGGCAGCATTCCAACATGATAACCACCCCAAACACACCTCCAAGATGACCACTGCATTGCTAAATAAGCTGAGGGTAAAGGTGATTGACTGGCCAAGCATGTTTTCAGACCTAAACCCTATTGAGCATCTGTGGGGCATCCTCAAACGGAAGGTGGAGGAACACAAGGAGGGTCATTTACTATAGTGCTGCCGCAAAATAGCGGTAAAATTGCCGCAAAATAGCGGTAAAATTACCACGAACCGCGGTAATTACCGCAATTTGCGGTAAATAGCGCTAAAACGGTATTCACAATAGCGCTGGGCGGTAAATAACGGCCAAAATGGAATTCACTAAAGCTCCCAGGTCACAGATAACGGCCAACTCCTTACTCCAGCCCAGACCTGGAGTTGTGCAAATAGAAATAATGTTTGGAGCATAATCTGATCCCCTAAATTGCGCTAAAATATGCGGTATATTGTTTAAAGATAATCTGCTTTTAAACTGTGTGAAAAAGTGATTTCTACACTGAAATATCTTAAAAAGTCTGAGAAGAGATAAATAACCCGTCTCTTTACTCCAAGACACAGAGCACAGCTGAGCACAACTGAGCATGCTCAGATACAAAACAACTCTCAAAATAACTCTCATGGAGTAATTCCTTGAGTAGTTAGTAAATACCAAAATAAGTGTTATTTTACACACATTTTTTGGGAGTGAAGAGGAGAGTTATTTTGCCAAGTGCAAGTTTCTGCCATTCATTCTAATGGTACAATTGTTACTTTATCAAATAAATCCATTCCATGTTGAAAATAAATGTATCTTTCTCTCAAAGAAATTCTCCTGGCAACAATGTTGCACATTTGAGAATCTATTTTGTTTTTAAGAATGCTAGAATGTGAAATATCTTCATGTTTTGTAAATATATATTTTTTTTCTTGGTCAATTTCACTTTGCTGCTGTCCATGTCACAAAAATATTTCCCTAAACTCACACAGATGTCTTTACAAACCACAAACAATACAATTTCTTATGGAAATTTAAAATTAGTGCCATTTTTTTTTTTATTCTTTTCAAATGATCCTAATTTGAGCTCCAAAAATGTGATATATATACCAACATCAGAAATAAAAATGTCATTACCAAAAATCTGAGGATAACTTTAATATAATTATTTTTTTTTTATTATATAATAATTTATTATATAATAATTAATATATTCTATGCTCACGCAGCAAGAACCACCAAAAATCTCAGATTACATTTAGAAGATTTACTCCTGACTAATGTAAGTCCTATATATTCCTAGACATGCAGCATCTGTGTATTATGTGTAGGAGGACTTGCTGTGTGTAAGCCCTGTGGTTTAAAAGGTAACAACTCTGCCAACCATTGGAGAGGGCCTGAGTTTGATTCCCAAGCACGTTGCTTTATGTAGAGATGTTGTTTGTGCTCTCTATGTTGTTAACATGACTCAGGGCCTTACCTAAATTATGTCTAAATGTAGTATTTAAGTGTAGGAGGGTTCCAACACCATTGCAAATCTTGCCAGATATACAAGCTAGGCAATGGGAATGCCTGCCTTTACACGCGCATGATCTTTAATGTTGGCCCATCCTTTGCAGCCATAACATCTTCAACTGTTCTGGGAAGGCTGTCCATAAGGTTTAGGATGTTTGTCTATGGGAGTATTTGGTCATTCTTCCAGCAGTGCATTTATGAAGTCAGGCACTGATGTTGGGTGAGAAGGCCTGTCGCCCAATATCCGCTCTAATTCAGCCAAAAGGTGTCCTATCTGGTTGAGGTCAGGACTCTGTGCAGGCCAGTCAAGCTCCTTCACCCCAAACTCACTCAGCCATGTCTGTATGGATCTTGCTTTGTGCACTGGTCCAAATCATTTGGTGGAGGGGGGATTATGGTGTGGGGTTGTTTTTCAGGGGTTGGTTTGGCCCCTTAGTTCCAGTGAAGGGAGCTCTTAAGGCATCAGCAAGACATTTTGGGCAATTTCATGCACCCAACTTTGTGGGAACAGTTTGGGGATGGCCCCTTCCTGTTCCAACATGACTGCGCACCAGTGCACAAAGCAAGGTCCATAAAGACATGGACGAGGGAGGTTGGTATGTAGGAACATGACTGGCCTGCACAGAGTCCTGACCTCAACCTGATAGAACACCTTTTGGCTGAATTAGAACAGAGACTGCGAGCCAGGCCTTCTCATCCAACATCAGTGCCTGACCTCACAAATGCACTTCTGGAAAAATGAACAAACATTCCCATAGACACACTCCTAAACCTTATGGGCAGCCTTCCCAGAAGAGTTGAAGCTGTTATAGCTGCAAATGGTGGCCCAACTCTATACTGAACTCTGGGCTGCTGTTATAGTTCATGTGTGTGTAAAGACACATTTCCCACTACTTAGGACAATCTATTGTATATTACTTGTGATACTGAGCATGGCTATGGACTTAGGGCTGGTTCACACCACAGCGATGGACAACACTTGTGCTCACTGCTCAATAGCTTAGTGGCTAGCAAAACCACCTAGCACCCAAAAGGTTGCTGGTTCACATCCCGGATAAGCTAATGCTTGTGTTGAAATTTATAATAAACCCCTGGTTGGGTTTCTCACCACAATCCAAAGACAGGCTGGCATTTTATTAGTCCAAATAGTCTGTAATGTAAGCAAGTTATTTTGGGACTTTAAATTGGAAGTTCATTGCAGCCAGGACTTGGACATTTCAAATTGTAGGGTTTACACTGCACAGGTTCATCTGGTTAGAAAACTGTTGCTTGCATCAGCTGTTTCTCAACTCCAGTCCTCAAGGCATCCCAACAGGTCATGCTTTCAGGATTTCCCTCAGATGAAACAGCTGTGGTAATTACCAAGGCAGTGAAACTGATCAAATCACTTGTGCAAAATAATAGAAAGCCTGAAAACATGACCTGTTGGGGGTACTTGAGGACAGGGTTGATAACCACTGACTTAAGCCCCGTACACACAGTACAACGGTTGTACAACCAGCTTGTTGTACGATCATCTGACTGTAAAGCCTCGTACACCCGGTTCGACGGTCGTATACAACAAGTTGTACGAACGACCGCTGTATGCAAAATCGATCGTAAGTACGCGCGATTAGAACAGCCTACGTACGACGGTCATACAACAGGAGTTGTATGAGCAGACTAGAAAACTTGGTAGTACCAACAAGCGGTCATACGACTGTTGTATCGTGTGTACAGAGAAGTTGGTCCAACAAGTTGTACTCTGCAAAACACGCATGCTCAGAAGTCAGGAACGGCCGGACACTAATTACATGCACCTGAACTTTCTCTTTATAAGTTCATTACATGTCACTACATTCGGCTTGGTCGCATGTTGGTTGTACGATCGTTTACTGCATGTCAGTATGCAAGTTACATTATCCAAAATGTGATTTGGTCCGTTTGGTCATATGACTGTCGAACTGTGTGTACGAGGCTTTAGTACGCGTGATTAGAACAGCCATCATACAACCGTTGTACAACTGAAGTTGGATGAGCAGACTAGAAAACTTTGGTTGTACAACAAGCGGTTGTATCACCGTTGTACCGTGTGTACAAAGAAGTTGGTCCAACAAAGTTGTACGTGCAAAACACGCATGCTCAGAAGTCAGGAGCGCTCAGAAGTTCACAAATTCACAAATCACATTTACCTGAACTTCCTTGTTATACGCTCGTAAGACATCACTACGTTAGGCTTGGTTGTACAATCGCTTAGTGCATGTCAGTATGCGAGACACAACAGCCAACATCCAACTTGGTCCAAAGTTGGACGTTTGGTTGTACAACCGTTGTACCATGTGTACGGTGCTTTAAGCCTCATACACGCGGTTCGACGGTCATACGACCAAACGGACCAAATCGCATGTTGGATAATGTAACTTGTACACTGACATGCACTAAACGATCGTACAACCAACATGCGACCAAGCTGAACATAGTGATGTGTTATGAACGTATAAAGAGAAAGTTCAGGTGCATGTAATTAGCATCCGGCCATTCCTGACTTCTGAGCATGCGTGTTTTGCACAATACAACTTGTTGGACCAACTTCTCTGTACACAGGATACAACGGTCGTACAACCGCTTGTTGGTACTACCAAGTTTTGTAGTCTGCTCATACAACTCCTGTTGTATGACCGTCGTACGTAGGCTATTCTAATCGCGCGTACTAACGATCGATTTCGCATACAACGGTTGTTCGTACGACTTGTTGTATACGACCATCGAACCGTGTGTACGAGGCTTTGGAATTTTTTCCTGTACTTATAATGATCTGAAGAACATGGCCAAGGGTTAACACAGCAAATAGTATTGGTATGGCAGCCCCTCAGGTGAAATAAATTAGAAAAGACAGATTGAAAGATACTGGTGGGCGTGTACTTCTATTGGGCGTGTGCCAGTGCTAGCTTATATAAGGGACTTCAGCAGAAGGTGCTGGTTTGGCCTGATGAGAGGTCAGGTTTGGTGCTGTGGTCTTTGTGGAAGAAGCAATGATATATTGCTAATGACAAATGGTTTACTAGAGCTGTTTGTTTGCTGAAATGATTGTGCATTTTGAATGTCAGGTGGGTGTTTAGTCATTTTATGAAATGTGTGTGCAGTTATGGATGGTGAAACTAAAATTGTCCACTGTAAGGTTTAGTCCAATTTTAGATTGTAAGCTCCTATGAGCAGGACCCTTTGAACCTAATTGCTGTTTTGCTAAATGTATATATACTGTAAATACTTTAATGCCAGTAAATATGTACATACTTGTGTTTCTGTTGGCAAAATAAAATGAAATTGATTTTGTTGTTCTCTTTTGTAACTTCAATTAGTTTTGGGGGGTGGTGGTTTTGGGAAAGTGGATTATCTGCCTCAGGGCGGGTTCACGCTGCTGCTGTGTCCAAGATCAGATGTGATTTGCATTGCAGTGCAAATCGCATGCGATCTGTGGTATGCAAATTCAGCCATACAGATAGTATGGCTGAATTCGCATCGCATCCTGACCAAACTTGCACGGGACTCTTTTTTTTTTTTTGTGTGACGGAGCAGATTCAGATCACATGGGGGTTCACATCCATGCAATCTAATTCCTGTCTGAATTTGCAGTTTGCAGTGCGATTTGCAAACTGATTTGGGACTTTCATCTTTCTATTGACACAGCTAGCAGTTTGCATATGGCAGTGGGAACTATTTAAGTTGCGTGCGATGCGGGGATTCGCAGGGTTCCCTTATCGCACTAGTGTGAACCAGCATTGAGAAGTCATCTTTTCATTTATATTTGCATAGTCATTACAGATATACATCAGCAGGAAGTGTAATGTGGCTGGAAACAGGAAGTGCTGTGTGCACATGGGCTGCAAGCAGTTGTGTGGTGACGCCAAATAATTCAATGAACCCCACCCACACCACATATAGCTCCCACATCCTCACCTACATTGATCAAAAATGTAATTTTAACTTGCTTGCGGCTATAATGTATTAGAATGTATATGAAGGGGGGTCCCGCGCTATAGTGGAATAGAGTATTATTTTGGGGGGAAGCCGCCCTCCTACTTTCCCAGAAGGAAAATAAGTGTATAAATAATGTATCAGGAAGATGGCGCTAACCCTCTGGGTGCTAATCCTATTTCAGACTGCACCTAAATTGCATATGACCCTTATATCTTAAAACCATAGATACTATGCACAAAATTATTAAACTGAAAATGTGCGTATTTCAATAATAATGTGTTGATTATAATCAATATAAATTATCATAAAAGTACATCAGAAATGTGCAAATGGTAATATAAATGACACCGTCTTATTTGAACATCAAAAAATTCATAATAAAAAACTTAGTGTATGATGTCCTTAATTGGCAAACAAAAATAGTCTCTTTAAAAGAAATCCAAATGCAATAGAAAGTGTTCAGTGACTTTGGTGACAAATCTTCAAAATGTAAAGTGATCCAGTGCTTCAATCCAGTGCTCCCCTCTTGAGACCTTTAACAGGGCTGGAGGATTGAAGGTTTTTCCCACTATTGCGGAGCGTTGCATCGGTCCAGAGGAGAGCTGCTGGGAAGGAAATCAACACGAAAAGCCTGATATTGAGGATCACCACCCGAGCTGACCGGGATAAGGATTCAGCATAGACGAGCTACCCCTGCAGGGGTACCTAGCTCTGGTGAGTGGGGGCGCAAGAGGGGAGCACTGGATTGAAGCACTGGATCACTTTACATTTTGAAGATTTGTCACTAAAGTCACTGAACACTTTCTATTGCATTTGGATTTATTTTAAAGAGACTATTTTTGTTTGCCGATTAAGGACATCATACACTAAGTTTTTTATTATGAATGTTTTAATATTCAAATAAGACGGTGTCATTTATATTACCATTTGCACATTTGCACATTTCTGATGTACTTTTATGATAATTTATATTGATTATAATCAACACATTATTATTGAAATACGCACATTTTCACTTTAATAATTTTGTGCATAGTAGCTATGGTTTTAAGATATAAGAGTCATATGCAATTTAGGTGCAGTCTGAAATAGGATTAGCACCCAGAGGGTTAGCGCCATCTTCCTGATACATTATTTATACAGGCTATAATGTATTGTCCTCCCAATCCATACCAAGCCCTTTGGGTCAGGGGTGGATTTTAAGGGGAAGCCCACTCCAAATTTTATTTGAAAACGCTGGGGGATTCCCCCAAACTCCAGACCCTTTCTATGCATGCAGCCTGGAGGTCAGGATGGGGGGGGGGACAAGTGAGGGCCTGCCCCCCTCCTGGAACAAACCAGGCCACATGCCTTTAACATGATGGGGTGTGTGCTTTGGGGTGGGGGGGCTCTGTGCCCCCCCGCTCCCCTCAAAGCCTCTTGTACCTATGTTGATGGGGACAAGGGCCTGTTCCTGACAACTGTGGTAGTTGGGGGGCTGATTGAAATGTGGAAGCCCCCTGTTAACAAGGGGGGCACCAGATCCTGGCCCCCTATGTGAATGGGTATTGGGTACATCATACCCATTCACCTAAAAAGTGTAAAAATGTATTTAAAAATGGAGACATTTTTTGTCCCATCTTTTATGTTAAAAAAGTGTGTCGCGATGTACATCCATGGCCAATAGGGATGGTCCCCCGGTTCGACTCAAAAGTATGTTCGAATCGAACAGTGGGGGGTTGCCGAATCCTGAACATTATGGGGTGCTGGTGAAAAATTTGAATGGCCCATAATACAGTGAAATTGTGGGGGAATGTCGCCTGCTGATTTTCCAAAGAATGCACATGACCTGTGTGCTTTGGCCAATCACAGCATGCTCTGCTGTGAGAGCCATGATTGGCCAAAGGAAGGGTGCCTTTGGCCAATCATTGCTCAGCGGGTCTAAGTCCATGCCCACACTATATAAGGCCACTTATACAGAGGCCGAATATAGTGAAAACATTTGCGGAGATAGCAAAAGGTTAGGCAGTGGCATATATATGTACAGTATGGTATATATAATACACTGCATTCAGTGTATTTATTTATTTTAGGCACTTATATAGTGCTGTCGCTTTACATATATATTGTACATTCACATGAGTCCCTACCCTCAAGGAGCTTACAATCTATGGTCCCTAACTCACATTCATATATATATTAGGGCCAATTTAAACAGGATCTAATTTACCTACCTGCATGTTTTTGGGAGGAAACTGGAAGAATTCCACACAGACACAGATTTGAACCAGTGACCTATTTGCTCCCAGGAGAAAGTGCTAACCACTAGACCACTGTATAGACAATATACTGTGCATGCACGCTCGGATAAGGGTCTGGCGTAGATTTTAAGAGGAACTCCACGCCAAAATTAAACAGAAATGTTGGGTAGTGGTCCCCTGAAAAGTCTGTACCAGGCCCTTCAGGTCTGGTATGTATTTTAAGGGGAACCCCATGCCAAATTTTGGGAAAAATGGCGTTGGGGTCCCCCCACAATGCAAACCAGACCTCAAAGCACCCTCCCCATGTTGAGGGCATGTGGCCTGATAAGGTTCGGAGGGGGCACACTCACTTGTCCACAACCCCCCGCCATGCCAGGGCTGCGTGCTCGCATAAGGGTCTGGTTTGGATTTTGGGGGGGCCAACACCATTTTTTATCAATTTGGTGTGGGGTTCCCCTTAAAATCCATACCAGACCCGAAGGGCCTGGTATGGACTGAGTGGGACCCCCAACACAATGCTTTTTCAGTGATCTTTATCTACAGGGTGGGCCATTTATATGGATACACCTTAATAAAGTGGGAATGGTTGGTGATATTAACTTCCTGTTTGTGGCACATTAGTATATGTGAGGGGGGAAGCTTTTCCAGATGGGTGGTGACCATGGTGGCCATTTTGAAGTCGGCCATTTTGAATCCAACTTTTGTTTTTTCAATAGGAAGAGGGTCATGTGACACATCAAGCTTATTGGGAATTTCACAAGAAAAACAATGGTGTGCTTGGTTTTAACGTAACTTTATTCTTTCATGAGTTATTTACAAGTTTCTGACCACTTATAAAATGTGTTCAATGTGCTGCCCATTGTGTTGGATTGTCAATGCAACCATCTTGAAAAGTTTCCCCCCTCACATATACTAATGTGCCACAAACAGGAAGTTAATATCACCAACCATTCCCATTTTATTAAGGTGTATCCATATAAATGGCCCACCCTGTATATTGCTGGGAACCAGCAATACATTCCAGCCACGACCCATTTTAAATGACAATTTTTCCTTTACAAATGTAATCCATACTAAGGGGACCCATCAAGCACAATATTTAAGCACTTGCCGCCCGCCCGCCGCAGCGTGACGGCAGCAAAGTGGTTCGTTATCGCAAACCAACCTCACCTGTTGGCAGCGGCGATGACTAGCATTGTGAGCGCGCGCGTGCTGCCGGAGGCACGCTCGCGCGCTCACTGTGTTCCAGGGGGGGGCAGGGAGTGGGTAGGGCAGACTCGATCGCTGCTGGCTACCCGTGATGACCCCTCTGCAGTGAAAGAACGGAGGTCCCTGTATGTAAACATGGATCTCCGTTCGGACAGAGGGGGAAAGCGTTGATCACAGGCTTCCTGTATATGGAAGCCGTGATCACTTCCCTCCCCCTGGCAGCCCAGCCCCCATATAGTTAGAACTCCCCATAGGGAACACAGTTAACCCTCTCCAGGTTAACCCCTTCACTGCCAATGGCATTTCTACAGTAAGCAGTGCATTTTTATAGCACTGATCGCTGTATAAATGCTAATGGTCCAAAAAAATGTCTAAATGGTCCGATATGTCTGCCGCAATATTGCAGTGGCGCTAAAAATTGCAGATCGCCGCCATTACTAGTAAAAAATGTAAAAAATACAACTCCAGAAATTAATTTGCATCATCTCTAAACGCAGCAACTTTTGCGCAAACAAAACAATAAACGCAGATTGCAATTTTTTATTTAACAAAGATAGGAGGAAGAATATAAATTGGCCAAAAACAAGTAAATAAACAGATTTTTATTTTTTTACAATTGGATTTGTATTTTAGCAAAAACAAAGAAAAACTGGTTATTTTGAAAAATTGTCGCTCTTTTTTTATTTAGAGCGGCGATCACAAATGACGCAGAGGAGATCAAATATCACCAAAAGAAAGCCCTATTTGTGGGTAAAAAAGGACGCAAATTTTGTTTGGGTACAACGTCGCACGACCACGCAATTGTCAGTTAAAGCAACGCAGTGCCAAATCGCAAAAAGTGCTCAGGTCCTAAAGCGTAAATTCCTTCCGGGGCTGAAGCGGTTAAAGGAATATATTTTTTTTACTTTAACCATTATTAAAACCACTGCTCCTAAAAAAAAAAAAATTAGAAACTTTTTTTTTCTTTTCAGACATGTCCTCTGGGGCTAAGGCTGTTACAATTAGAGAGAGGGGTGGTATTTTTTTTTTTTTTTAGGGCAATGAACTTGCATACAACCGCAAGTTCAAGCCCAGCCAACATCAACACGTAACCTGAAAGGCATCTTCAGAGGCAAATAGAGCTTGTATGTGTGCTATTTTACTCGAGTCTGTGAGAGCTGAAGTTGTAATTGCCTTTAACTGGGAGTTATTTTAAGGCACTGCTGGAGTAGATTTGGGAGGTATAGTAAATCAGGGCCACGGTCTCTAACATCCACCAGCTCCGTGATGTCTGTCGTCATGGAGGAGTGGAAGAGGACTCCGGTGGCAACCTGTGAAGCTCTGGTGAACTCTATGCCCAAGAAGGTTAAGGCAGTGCTGGAAAATAATGGTGGCCACACAAAATATTGACGCTTTGGGCCCAATCTGGACATTTTCACTTAAGGGTGTACTCACTTTTCTTGCCAGTGGTTCAGAAATTAATGGCTGTGTGTTGAGTTATTTTAAAGGGGAAAGCAAACTTACACTGTTATACAAGCTGTACCCTCACTACTTTACATTGTAGCAAAGTGTAATTTCTTCAGTGTTGTCACATGAAAAGATATAATAAAATATTTACAAAAATGTGAGGGGTGTACTCACTTTTGTGAGATACTGTACCTTTATGCAATCTTTTCCACTGACTGACCACTTATATGATGCCCCATTGTGCCTATACACTAGAATCCCCTGAAGGCGAGTATTGACTTGGTCAGGTGTGCTGCTCGTGCGATGTGGCGCTGCCGCGATCAGCGATCTTGGTGGCATTCAGATGTGAGTGGTTTTATCTTCTACCTTTTTATGCTTCATTTGCTTTTACTGATATAATAAACGATGCCGCACTATGGTACCTTGTTTCATTTTTTTATGGTATCTCATGGTGTTATAAGTAGAGTTGAGCGAACACCTGGAAGTTCGGGTTCTGCTGGTCCGTCCGAACTTCGGGACAAAGTCCGGGTCCGGGTCCGGACGGAACCCGAACGATCGCACGGACAACGAACCCCATTGAAATCAATGGGGACCCGAACTTTTAGGCACAAAAATGGCTGTAGGAAAGTCCTGGAAAGCCCCAGAGGGCTGCAAAAGGAAGTAAAATGGGGGTAAGGGTAGGGCAAGTGCCCTACAAAAAAATGGGGACAGGGAAATAACTGTAAATATTTTTAAAAAAATAAAAACATAAAAAAAGCAAAAATGGAGGTGAATGTGGATCATCTTCAAACTGTGTCTGAAAAGTATTAATTAACGGTAGAAGCCATATAACTGTTCTAAAATCATC
>BLSH010022312.1:161564-184690 GCA_018402905.1 Glandirana rugosa
TCATAAAAAGGATGAAGAGTTGTATCTAGTCTCTCTCAATGCACTGAACAAACTCAATTATCGATACGTACCGGAAAGACGGGTCTATCTATCTATTGTTACTAAATCTGGTTAAAAGGGTCCCAGCGGTTCGAAAAACACGGGGAATGAACTCCGGTAGTAATCAAACATCGATATCACTCACAAATGATTACTGTCCCACAAAAGTTATCTTCCTTCAACTCAACTGAAGGTGTATGAACAATACCCGTTAGATCGACGATTTTCATATGTCCCTCACGTCTTAATAATCCGTTCAACATAAAAACTCCTTATTAAAATAATAACTTGTTGTTGGTACAAGAGTTACTAATTTGTTTTTTGTTAAGTTGCCTAATAATTATGCACAGTAATAGTCACCTGCACACACAGATATCCTCCTCAAATAGCTACAACTAAAAACAAACTAAAAACTACTTCCAAACATATTCAGCTTTGATATTAATGAGTTTTTGGAATCATTGAGAACATGGTTGTTGTTCAATAATAAAATTATTCCTCAAAAATACAACTTGCCTAATAATTCTGCACTCCCTGTATACTTTTAGCAGCTAGATTGCCCATAACAAGTATGTGGAAGTCAACTCAACTTCCTTCTATTGAAAACACCCTGTCATTAGTAAACACTCACTATAGCTACAAACTAATGATGGCCTCAAGTAAGGGGCACAAAAAGCTTGGCGACCCTGGGAAAATTGGTCTAAATCATTGTTATCTATCTATCTGGGCAGAAAGGCCATGCATAGCTATTAACTCAAACAAGTCACGTAACTCTCTCTGATCTATGTTGAGAAGTAGGAAAAATACTAGTTATAACTAACTTATATAACTAACTTAATTATAACTAAAATATTGTTTTCTACATCTCCATCCCAGGACACAAAAGAACTCCCAAATGGGGTGTCCTGGCGGGGGAAGAATACTTACTTTACATTAAGTTTAGTGTTCAATATCACTACTAAGGCTTTAATTTGTCTGTAACCTCTGACCTATCAATTGTCAATACTTAAAAGAACAGATAAAATACTTTATAATGCATGATGACCATTGTATACTCTTGCTTTTTCTCTGTATTTTTTATATTTGTGAAATGCTAAATAAAAAAATATTGATTGAAATAAAAGGTATCTTTTTGAAAGAAAAATTGTCCTGAGAAGAAATAAATAAGGAGGAGTGAGTGACCTGAAAAAGATGCATGAACATAAACTATATTATTATGACCAATGTCCATAGACAAAAGACTAATGGTTGACTAGATTATGCTCTTGGCTCATCTTGCAAGCTAGGGCATTTTTTTGGAGCTGAATCAGCTGCTGGTGGCACTGTGGCCGACAGACCTGTAGAATGCAGTTTTGGTGTCCACCAGCAGGTGTATCCCAGCAGTCAGAAGGTCTCAAGAATTAGGCTTCACCTGATGCTGGTTGCTGTGAGGGTGTTTAGCTCTCCTCAGTTAGCTCTTAGTGTCTCAGAAAGTTACTTGCGTGCTTATGCCTTCTGCTTGATGTTTCTGGAATTCTCTGATCCTGATGCTTGTCTCTGCTTTATGTAATCCTCCTGATCCTATCCTGGCATCCGTACCTACTTATGTGAACCAGATACTAAGTTTCTGACCTGTTTTATCAACTGCTTCTTGTACCTTCTGCCTGATCCTGTTTTTCCTGCTTTGCTCCCATCCCATGGTTATACTGTATATATAGATATATAGTTGGGAGGTATGTCCTTTGCATGTGTGTTTTATTTATTTTTTACCTGCATTGTGTGTTCAATAAACATCATTGTTTTTTCACTTAGCTTTGAGTCTAGTCTCTTCTGTACACAAATCTAGCATCACCTGCTCTACTATTTCTGATTGTATATGTTTGTGGTTTGTTGTTTCACAATGCATGCTGTTTGCTGTTTCAAGTTGCATGCAGATGAGGTACTTTATTATGCATTACTAGGGTCTTATGAAAGTGAACATTGCCATCAGCTTTCTCTTGTATCTAACTAGTGTTCAAATATTTGAATATATTCATGTGAATAATTCTCCTTGTTGCTCAGGGCAACTGTACAATTGGTGAAAATCAACCATTGATTTAAATCTGTTCTGAGCTGGCTTTGTCAGGTATAATTAGCGATGATGGTTTTTCTCCTCCCTTTAGTGTGTCTCAGTTTGTGGCTGTTGGAAGATAATTTATTTGAACATTATTCAGGAGAGGCTCGGCTGGATTATATTAATGTGGTACATTCTCTAGTCAGACAGGGTAATTGCATGCTGATTTTGCTCAACCCCTACTCCAAGCTTGGCCAGATATGCCATCCCCAGTCACAACTATTTTACAGCAATCCATTCCAGCCTCTAAACACCAACTTTCCCACAGTTCCATTTCTCCATTACCAATAGCAACTACAGCTGCAACTCAGTACACTTTACTGCCAACCATATACGAGCACTCTACTTCACAGACCTCTGTTTCTGCTTACACTAGCTATTTAACCCCTGTAACCAGTCATCTGAACTCTCGTTCCCATGACCCATGCCAATGCCACAGACATCCTTTTCTGCCACTACTGCCTTACCCTCACAGCCTCCAATTGCTATTCCAACCTTATTTTGCTAACAAAACAACTTGATTGGTATTTTGCTATCATCTGTCTAACAATCCAAATCTTAAAAAAAACAAAAAAAAGATTCCCAACCCACCCTAAACTGCCACTGTTCACTCCTGCCCCAATCAGTGTTCAGCCAGATCCTGTGCTAGTTTCAGTCTCCATACAGTCTGACCTTGTTTCTGCTTTAGACTACAGAAGAGCTGAACTGCACAGGGTTCGCTGGGTTTTGTTCAATAAGTGTTTGGTAGACGTCAAAGAAGTCAATGGGAGGTCAGTGGGAGCCAAATCTGTCAAATGTAAAATGCCCATTTTTTTGGGGGCTAATAGTTAAAGGTTGCCAAAAAATAGCATTGGGTGGGCACTGCTCTGAAGACCAGGTATCAGTTCACCTTTTTTTCAAATTCCATTTGGTGGGAGCAATGATTTTTTAAAACACTGGCATTTACAAAGGAAATATGGTTTTACATTTCTGGCAAATTACATTTCCATTTGGGCCTCTATTTAAAAAATATAGCACACATATCCCTCAAAAAGTCCCCCAAAATATTCAGAGGAGAAAGGGGTCTTTTATTATTAATTTAGTTTTAAACTCAATTTTTTTTTCTTTGTAATTGTCACTTTTAGTGTAGCAGCACCCACCAAAATCCATACCAGATAGTTTGGTTTCCCTAAATATCCATACTAGGCCCTTAATCCAATCATGCAGTCTGGCTGTTCAGGAAAGGGGTGGACAAGTATGAAACCCCCCTTCCTGAACCATACTAGGCCACATGTACTCCACAGGTTCCCCTAGGAACTCCGGCCCATCACTCCTTGATCTAGTGAAGACCAGTCATCATATGTCATGCCTCAGGGATACCCATGTTATTAGCCAGGGGTGTCCCATGAAAGAGTAAGACTCAGCCTGCCTCTGTACCAGCAGTTCCTGTCTTGTCTGTTTCTAAGCCAGCTGCTCCAGTTAAGTCTGTCTCTGTGAAAGCTGCTCCAATTCAGTCTGTCTCCAAGTCAGCTGCTCCAGTTCAGCTTGTCCCTGTGTCAGCTGCTTTAATCCAGCTTGCCCCTGTTCCAGAAGCTCTCATCCAGCCTGTACATAGGCCAGCAGTTCCTTTCCAGCCTGCCTCCGTGCCAACTGCTCAATTCCAACCTGTTCTTGTGCCAGCTGATCCTTTCCAGCCTTTTACTGTGACAGAAATTCCAGTCCAGCCTGTTCCAGATGCCCCAGTCCAGTGTGTTCCACTCATTCTGGTCCAACTTGTTCCAACTGTTCCAGTCCAGCATGTGCCAGTTGCTCCAGTCCAGTCTGTTCCTGTGTCCATTGCTCTTGTCCAGCCTGTTCCTGTGCCAGATGCTCTAATCTTGCCTGCCTCTGCTCCAACTGTTGCAGTTTAGCTTGTCAAAGTTCTGGCCTTATGCCAATCTGCTCCTGTGTCTGATCCTACCATGGCTGCTGCCACTTCATGTTTGGGATTCCAGCAGCCCTTCTCTACTGCAATGACGCCTTCCCACATCTTTCTAACAAGTCTATATATAGTCAGGACAGACTTGCTTAGTCAGCTAAGTGGATTAATCAACTCAATCACTTCAGTGGTTCCATACCCCAACAATCTTCCTAAGACCTTGCACCATGTTCCCACTACAGAGGACAAGTACCCTGTCCATGCTGTTGAGGGCCTTCCCCTTGACTCCTGCTCTCTGTTGTAGCCTGACTCTCCACTTGCTGTCCTGCCTGACTCCACAGGTTCTCTGTCTGCTGCCCAGCCTGATTCCACAGATTCTCTGCCTGCTGTCCAGCCTGACTCTACTGGTTCTCTTCCTGTTGCACAGAACACCAGCACTAAGGTTGAGCTCCTGTCAGCTGATGGGCCTGGTTCTACTAGGTTTTTATTCTTTTCAAATGTCTGGCATGGGTTGCTTGTTTGGCCCCAAGACCCCACTAGTAGCTGACTTGCCTGAGTTCTGTTGTGTTAAAGCCTGGTGATCCCGACACTCATTTTAGAACCAATGGTGATATGCACAAGGACAGCTCTAGTATTAAAATCCTCTGGGGAATGGGGGAGTTCCATTTGACCTTCCCTGGGACCCATATGAAATCATACGAAATCACTGCAATTCCAGTAGTGCTAGGGTACCTGAGTCGGATAACCAGCTACCTGGAAATACCTAAGTGGCTGTCAACATGCAATGTAGTTTCCAGCAACCTAAAAAGCTATCCACAAGTGGTGTGTCCCAATATGTCGGAGCACCCTGACATCAGGATACATGAGTTGCAAAAGGATCCCAGTGTTGAGTTTTTTAATGAGTTACATAATCTCAGCATTGGGATATCAGCTGCTTTGAAGGACTCAGAAGGTCCAGTCAGATGGGCACCCAGACTGTTGCCAGTTCCCAACAGTGGGGCACCCAGTTTGTTGCCAGGCTCTGGTGGCTGAGCACCTAGTTTGTTGGCGGACTCCAGCGGTGGGGTAGCTTGCTCCCAATTTACATTCTCTGGTGTCTGGACTCTCCAGCAACTTGTAGTTTTGTGAAAATATGGGCATTTCTTGTGTCACATGGACTTAAACAATCTGCTCTGTGTAAGCCTCCTGATCCCATCCTATCACCTACTCCCCTTGAACTTGACTTCCATTCTTGTACTGTTACTGACCAGTTTTATCCACTGTTCCTTATACCCCTGCCTGGCTCTGCTTCACCCGATTTCTTCCCATTCCCTACTTGTATATAGTGTGACAACTGTCGGGGTTGTTCAGCTAAATGGTAGTGCAAATCGATGAGCTTACTCCACGCTAGGCGTGTCTTTTCAGGGTTTTTTCTGCCCACTTTTATTTAAAACAGGAAAGAAGACTTCTGGTTCCAGAACCTCATGTTAAGGAGTGTAGGAACGGCGGCTCTGGGAACAACTGACTATAAATTACGCCTCCCACACCCGCAGATGGTTAGTGACCCTTGGTCCCCCTCACACCCACCTGAGGAGGGCAACAAATGGACAAATTTGTAGTCCATACGCTGGCAATAGGGCGGACGAATCAGTCTCTGAAGCCACACACACAGCCCCTGCAGACTCTGCACAGTGTGTCACCATGGCACCTCTTCTACAGGAGGAACAATATGCAGGGCTGGCACAAGCAGTAGCAGCCCTACTATCCCCCACCATAACGGCTGCAGTGGATAGAGCCATGGCTGCAGTGATTCTGTAGCTTAAAAACGAACTAAGAGATCTTGCCAAGAGGATCTCTGAGGTGTAATACCGGATGTCCGACCTGCAGGATGAGATGCAAAACACATTTACTGCTGAGCACCAGTATAAACAGACACAACAATACATGCTTGACAAACTAGACGATTTGGAAAATTGTTCTAGACATAACAACCTGGGCTATTTGTCTCACAGAATCATTCAATTTTGATTCACTTCATGACATCTGTGCCACGTGCATTCTGTGTGCCCTGGGAATAGCGGCACACTGCATGGTTGAAAGAGCCCACCAGCTGGGGGCTCCATCAAATGACAGGCGCACACCGAGACCCGTCATTGTTTGATATTTGAACTATGCGGATAGGGTCAATATAATTAAATCCTTCAGAAACTTAAAATCTTTGCAACTGGATGGCCACAAACTTCTCCTGTTTGCAGATTACTCACAAGGGGTCTCTAGGAGATGCAAAGTGTTTCAACCCATCTGTACTGCTCTCTACCAAAAAGCAATCAAATTCACTTTGGCCTACCCTGCGATACTTTGCTTTGCTGATCCCTCCGGCGAACCTAAATCTTTTGCTCACCCAGAAGAAGCAATGCAATTCCTGCAAACATACCTCCACACCCCGATGGATACCTCAGCTCCCCCTACCACATCACGCCTAACTGAACCGAGAGATCAACGCAGCGCAAGGAAAGACTCAGCCAAGAAACTTTGTCTCTCCGACCTATCCGGACGCAACAGAATGTGCTGAAATCAACCACAAAACTAACATGTTCTCTTCCCCTATACATTAGAGGTTTCATGAGTAATACCAACCTACCTATATTGAGCAGACTGTTGTTTCATAGGTTCTCAGTTATAATTGATTGTTGTTATCTAACTCAGACTAATGTTTAAGTTTAAATGTTATTACAGGGTCACATACACCCTTATTGGGGAACAGCCTTCTGCCTGTCCAGAGAGCGCAAAAGCTCCAGCGGGACTGAGATCCTACCCCTTTCACTCCACTGGGGCACACCAGAAGGGGATTTGCTGTTTGGTCCACAGGCGAAAGCCGTAACGTCCCCAGTAACGCTGTTCACGTATGTGGGATACACGTGTAGAAAAAAGAGAAGAACAGGCTCCATTGGACATACTTATTTGTTCTTATTCAGTCAAACCTTAATTGGTTCATTGTCCACTCTCACCCCCCCCCCCCGAACCTCCTCTATAGCCTATGCTTCCCCTGGTTTTACAGTGATACCCATTCCGCATCTCTATCCCTACACTTAATGATTCTTCGCCACCTGAAACACCTAAAGGCAGATATAGCTCTGCTTCAGGAAACACATCTTACAGAGGTCGACTTCCCATGTATGTGCAAACTCTGGGTGGGACAGGAATTTGGGTCACTGGCAGTTAAGGGTAAAGCAGGAGTTCTCCTCCTGATACATAAAAACTTCCCATGTGAAGTGATTTCTGTCCAAGAGGCGAGACTCAAGTCATCCTCCCGTGAGTGGGTGATATCTAATGTCTACGCCCAAAACTCCCCTTATCCCCAGGCAAATCACCTGGCACTGATGGGTACACTTCTGAATTCTATAAACTCGCCATAAGCACCATAGCCCGACTTTGCAATCGGTCTATTAAGGGATATTGGACGAAAACCCATACCTACCCTCAGGCCTCCAAGCTCACATTAAGCTCATCCCATCCTATCACCCAATTTCCCTGCTCAATCTGGATAGCAAACTTTTATCCAAAATAATAGCGAGCAGATTGGCACACATCATGCCCTCCCTCATCCACCCTTTGCAAGCGGGCTTCACTCAGGGAAGGTCCACTAAGTGCAACATCAGGAAGGTCCTGACTGTGCTAGGGAGGGCCAGGGCCAATCCAGCTAGTGACATTGCCATAATCACGCTTGACACCGAAAAGGCTTTTTATAATGTCAGCTTTCATTGGTTGAGACTGGTCCTGTCAAGATTTGGTTTCTCAGGTCCATTCATGCACCTCATTCACACGATGTTCTCTGCCCCATCTGCCAATGTGATTGCCAGGGGGCACATCTTCATTAGCATACACCTACATGAAGGAACTCATCAGGGATGCCCTCTCTCTCCCCTCTTATTCAACTTGCTTTCTACTATAAAATGAAAACCTCCACGGGATTAAAATAGGCTCCCAAGAGCTTTTCTCCACATTATTTGCGGATCACATCTTAATCTTCACTTCGGACCCCAAGGCGGACATGCTACACATCCTAGAGATATTCACAACATTCCAATTCTGTTTGGGTCTAAGGATAAATTTCTTGAAAAGTGAGATATTACCACTATTCCAAGAGCATCCCCTCCAATTGACAGCTGACTTGATTTTTCCAATCACTAAAAATTATGTGACCTATCTGGGGATCAAAATAGGGAAGGTACCTTCCTCGCTTTACCAACTCAACTTCCTCCCAGTTATTAATGAAATTATAGCAGAACTAGAGAGCTCGTCAGGCCTCCCCCTCTCTCTGTTTGGCAGATGCCAATTATTTAAAATGGTAAGCTTCCCAAAATTACTATACCCATACAGACAATCCCACTATTATTAAAACACAAAGATCTCCAAAAATTATATAAAGCCTTAAATATTTTCCTATTAAAAGGCTGAAAACCCTGAATATCTATACAGAAACTATTCCTTCCTAAACATGAAGGAGGAGTCAACCTCCCCAATATATGACTCTATAACCTCTCCTGTCTTCTGAAAGTGGGGTTGGACTGGATAACCCAGGCTTCCAGATACTCTAATTATGATCTGGAGTCACAGATAACAAGCCCATATGGTTTATCAACATTGCTACATTGCGGAATAAGAACAATCCCCTTCAATCTAAAACATAACCTCCTCATCAGGGACACAGGAGTAGCCTGGGTATACCCTTGGGTCCCCTTGGGTCTAACACCGTGCAGCATTTATCCATACATTCTGTTTTTTTTGTACTAGTGTACATTTTGTTGATATGTTTAAATGGTTGTCTTCTCCACACGTATCATGATTATGATTGTAGGTGAGAACATTATGATGCCTTGTGTTTGGAGTTTTTGCTGCATGATGTTCTTTGAACTATATGGGGGATGCCTGTGTGGTTATTTTGTCTTCCCTTTTACACAGTATTAAACATGCTCATGTGGCTTAATTAACTCATGGGGTTTTCCTTCTATGTTTCCACATGATGCCTTGTTTTGCCCTTTTACCATCAGTATAAACAGCACAATATCTTTGTTATCACTGTGTCAAAATTGGGTTGTACTTGCATTTTAATTGTGTTTAATTAGTTTATATACACCAATTTTTACTATGTATGTTACACATCTGTGTTTTTTTGTATGTGATGACACAATTGATTCTATGCTAATTTCATTCACTGCCTAAAGTGAGTTGTTGATCTTTCTATTTGGAGGTAATTACACTCACCTGGTTTTTCCTTTTCCCCCTCCTCCTCTCTTTGTTTGAGAGGATCTTGAATTCATATTTAAGCAGCGATATGATCATACCATCTCTAGCTATGATTAAGCGTCAGATATAGACGTGAAACGCGTCAGAATTTGTACCTGGGGTTTGTCCCCCAATATGCTCTGCTTGTATTTCATTTGATTTTACCAATAAACGGCAATTTTTGGAGTGCGGCTGTCTGAAGAACTTTTCTCAGTATCTCCTAGATTTGTTCAATTGTTTGATGATACCTCAGGGAAAACCCAAATTCTACATCTCTTCAATCTACCCACCCACCACCTACTATATATTCACCAATCAAACAGCTTTGTTGCCACCATGTGTCCGTCCAGAGACTTATGCTTTAAAAACTACCTACTGGACACCCTTTTGGAGCAAAACCGTCACAAAATATCGGACCTCTATGGACCCCTGAACTCTCTCTCTTTAGGATAAATGCACACTCTAACACCTCCGTGGCTTGGGCCAAGGACTTAAAATCTCTGCATTTAAATCTATTCTAGCTGGCTTCAACACCATGTGCGCTTATATAACTAATGAATTCTGGTATGAGCAGCAGTATAAAATTATACATCAGGCGTATATTCCTCATGTGGTCATCAAAGAAATGGGAACCCGTTCTAACTGCCCACTGTGTAACAGTCACAAGCCTTCTCTTCTACACAGGCTCTGGTCATGTACCCTCATTAGATACTTCTGGAACAAAGTAGAAACCTTTGTGGCATCAATCACAGGCCTCACAACAATGTTTTCCTCTTGGTATTTGGATCCTTCGATGCTACATATTAAAACCTGCCTAGAAATCAGATTAAACTTCTACAACACAATAAAGCCTGAATCTCCACGTGCTACACGGTAGCCAGGGGGGCAATTCTCAAAAAGTGGACATCACCTCTTCCTCCTAATATTAAATACTTAAAAACCGATCTGCTGAACCTCCTTAAACTTGAGAGGATGGACCAAACCTCCTATAACCACCAGAAATATCTTCGGTTTCATCGGAAATGGGCTGCTTTCATGGATAAAATGTTCACAATGGCAGAATGAAAGGATATTACAAACTTTCCAGGCAACACAAGGCAGCCACAACAGACATAGTGCCTTCTGGGTCCACGGTAAGGCACCACCAATCGCTAAATCAATCAACCTTATACTTAACTCCATGGAAAATAAATTGTGATGACCACCACCGATCACAGATGGATGCGAAGGAACAACTAAACCTCTCATGGAACCACAAGAGCTGAGGTCTTCCAAGTCCCAAATGAAACATTCAAAAATCCAAGCTACATATTTATGTCTATCACAAACTTGTGTAGGACTATTAGAGATCCCTGATAGCTCAAGTACTGTAAATTCAGCCAGGGTTCACTCCCCCCTTTTGTACCCCCTTTTCTTCTCCCCCCCACACAGCTCCTCATGTGAACCTTTGTTGTGCCAGACTCTACCAATTGCATGTTGAGTTGTTAAATGTATTGCGTTATTTGTATATGAATTGAACAAAATTCTCCAAACATTGTACCGATTTCTCTCTTTTTGAAAGAAAAAAAAAAAAAACAGGAAAGAAAAGTTCAACAGAAGATAGCAGTTGCCCATGCAGTGGTTTTCACTATCATTGTACTTGCACAACAAAAATACTTCAGCCTTGTGGTGCAATCTTGAAGCTCGGGCCGCATGCCTTGGTCCCCCTGACCATCAAACACACATCCCAGTGCTAGTGCACAGATGCTGTACCTCTGCCAGCTTGTCTCTTTCTTTTTCTTGCAGCTCCCAGCTGCTCCATCTTTTACTCAGACTTGGTCCTCTATCTGTCCTGTGCTAGACAGCACCATGCAGACATGCACCTCTCTTCCCTTGCCTACACACTGACTCCTGGGAGGTTGGAGCCCCAAACGCTTGGCTTTAATATGAACCCAGCACACACCTGCCCCATTAGTGTGCCTTTTTTCTCCAAAAGCTGGCCTAGACTGCCTTGTCATTCCACGACATTTGTGTATATAGTTAGATAGTTGTTTCTTACCTGTGTTGTGTCTTTAATAAACATCATTGTTTTTCACCGAGTCTGGTTTCCTTGTTCCAGCTTATTATATTCTAACAGCTATAAAGAACTTTTTAACAACAGATATAAAAATATATGCGTATATGGCGATACCAGTGCTATCTTGAAGAATAGCAATTGTTATCTTAAGAACTGTGATTTTTTTTGTAGTTTCTTTTGTCCTATTTTATAAATTGACATGAGAACCAGGCAAACCCATTTTAATTAGGTTTATAAAAAATAGTTTTTTGTATGTTTTGGGTACTATGGTTATTGTATACAAATAAAATGTGTCCATATAGATCAAATGCTGTATATGTTATGATTACATTTACCCAAACATGAAAAAGTGGTTCAGGAAATCAAAACAAGTGTATCAAAATAATATCACTAGAAACCATTACCATATGGTGTGATAAAGAGCACTACCTATGTAAAGATTTGACATAATCATAATCACATAAAACAAAAATATAAGTAAACAATAAATCCACATAAATAAAGTCCAGCAGGCTGCAAAAAAAAAATACTTGAAATAATGTTTTCACAAAATAGTAAACTTGAATTTTTTCCCTCAATCCACACATGCTCTAGCTTCAACACTGTACCCCCCTCAGCACAAATACCCCCCCCCCCAAAGCTTTCCAGGTTCTGCTGTGACACCTGTGGGCTCAGGCCCAGCACGACGGGTGTCACTGGGTGTAGGGGAGGGATAAGAGCGAACATGCATTTACTGATTTCTCCTACCTAAAATGAACCACGGAACCAATGTGTAAAACATCACTTCTGGTTTCTGGTGTCACTTGGCCTGGTCTTTTTCCCTGGCTAGGGAAGAATCTAATGCAGCATGATCTGTGTAATCTGGAAGTCAGGTGAGACATCAAGAGTCAAGATAATCTGTCTTAAACATATTATATCACTTGAGAGACTTTTTGTCCCCTATGTGATATAAAATAAGCTTAAGTGAAGGTAAAAAAATAAAAAATAAAAAAACTAAATTTACATCCAAGCACTTAACCCCTCCCCCTGTATTTTTTTTAGTCAGCTCTAACCCCACATATGTGTACTCACAAATGTAATAGGGGGTGCCTACTTATAAAAACTTCACTTGCAACACACATGGTACATATCACCATGCACACCAGCATGAAAGTGATAATTCTAGGCCCACTGTTCATGATGAACTGTAAACCGGTGGCTTTTAAAGTGTTGTTTCTGGAAAATATAGGGTACCAAAGATTGCAGGCATGCTCAAAATAAAAGCGGTAGCAAACACCGCTTGGACACTTTTGCCTACAGGTAAGCTTATAATAAAGCATGTTAGGAGGTATTCACTGTTACTGCAGCTGATGATGCCACCGGCGCATGCGCTCTGAAGGGATAGCATACTCAAGCTGCTCCTTTAGAGCTCCGTGCACATGCGCAGGAATGATGTGATTGTGGCTCAGCCATTCAAACAGCCAAAGCCTGTGAACCCAGAAGGAAGGCCAGATGAAGATGGAAGCCCTATCAGAAGTGACAGTATGCCACTGGAGGGCTTTGTTTTAAGGTAAGTCTTTCATAATGTGCATATTAGCACATTATGGCCTTGACTTGCAGGGAGAAATTTGTTTTCATATGCAAGAGTTTACTACCATCTTAAAGTTTGACATGTTGGGTATCTATTTACTCAGCTCAACCTCAACTTTTAAACTGTACAAACATGGTCTATATTTCCCTTGTATCCCCAAAACTTAACTGTAGTGTATTTTTACTGAAATGTTGCGCTTGATAAACTAATATAACAAATATACTGCGCAAATATCATGTGATATCAAAAACTGGAACGTTCACCATTTTATTCTACAGGGTGTCTGCTTATGTAATTTTTGGGAGTTTTAAACTAACTTATAGCCTAAAATAGTTTCTTAATTTTGTGTACAAAAAAAGCAAAAACTGTTCACTCTGCAGCAAAAGTGTTATTGTTATCCCTTAAGCAAGCCATATATGATACGATTTTCTTTCCTTCCTCCATCAAAACAGTCAGTTGGGAATGCCTCCCACTGCACTATTATATTCCACCAGCGGGGAGCACAGAGAGCATTCCCAGTTGGCAGAATACAATGGCTTTAGCCGCTGGTAGTAACCGTATGTAGAAAAATCCTACAGACTGGTTGTATCGAATCAGCCTGCCCATATATGGATTGAAATTTGTCTGGCCCCTGCTGAACTAATACAATTTTGATCCATGTATAAAAAAGAAAAAGCAGCGCTAAAACATCAACTTAAATAAAGATGCATAAAGTGCAATGTTCAAAAACATAAAAATAATTTGTCTAGGAATTATACAAATTCATAGATTTACACATAAATTATGCAACTCCATTCAAGTGCACAGTGGAATGTGCAAAAATATGTAGAGATAATCTATCTAGGAATTATGCAAATTCATATAATCATACATACATTATGCAAATCCATCTATCCACAAAAAGTGAACTGTAGAAAACTCCTTCCAATATGTGAAAACATTGTGAAGTATCCAAAAAGTACAAAGGTGGAAATGGGATTAAATGATAAAAATACACACCCAAACACTAACAATTAGTATACCCTCTTACCAGATGTAGTGGACCAAAAATTATAATGGTTATGAGAGCATGTGATAAACCATGGAACACCGGCATCAGAGGCAGGCGATGGTTACTTGATAACAGCTCCAAATAGAGTGAGGAATAAAGAACATAGGAATAAGAACATAGTTCGCTCTGTTTGGAGCTGTTGTTGAGCAGTCATTACCTGCCTCTGATCCTGGTTTTCCATGGGTTATTATATGCACTCATGACCATTATAACTAGTAAGAGGCATATGCTAATTGTTGGTGTACAGTGGTGGATTCATCACACAATCCCATTTGCACATTTGTACTTTTTGGACACTTTATGTTGTTTTCACACATTGGAAGGACTTTTCTATATAAGTGTATCATATATTCTCAAAGGTTTTTGTTCTTTCACTTTTTGCACTTTTTGTGGATATATGGATTTGCATAATTTATGTATGAATATATGAATTTGCATAATTCCTAGACAAATCCTTTTTATATGTTTTTGCACATTGCACTTTATGCATCTTTATTTAAGTTGATATTTTAGCGCTGCTTTTTTTGGATAAGTGGCTGCTTGTTTTATATACTACCTTTGACCTAGCGCAGATTTTTTTGAGATTTGTTATTTGATCCATGTATGGCCGGCTTTAAAATAACACAGAAACATAGAAAAGTGACGGCAGAAAAAGACTGAGTAGTCCATCGAGTCTGCCCCTTTTTATTTATTTATTTATTTATTTTTTTTTTTTTTACATTAACCTTGTTGTCTGACTATAGATTTATGATTATCCCAAGCATGTTTGAAGCCATTTACTGTTGACTGTCTCACAACCTCTGTTGGTAGTTTATTCCAATCATCAACCACCCTTTCAGTAAAATAATACTTTCTAAGATTGGTTTTGAACTTCCCCTAACATCTAACATCTAATTACATTATCCCTTTTTGTATATATTGCAACATTGCTGTTTTTTTCACAACCATTTTCTTTAAATCCTCCTCTATCTTTATTATTTTAAATATTTCAATGTAATGTGTCCCACCTTGTTATGACATGGAGCAAAAAACTACATGTTGTGCTGTTAAAGAACCACGGTCATTGTTTTCCATGTTAATAGTCTTGCTTTTTGCTACAATTTTTCCAAGTTGCAGAATTGGGAAAATGTTTGGTTTACCTGGTAATTATACAGTTTTCAACACTGGATAACTGGGGACTTGTTATGCTGAACAATCTGTTGACGCAACAAATAAATACAAAGAGACTGAAAATATATTTTAATGATAAATGCACTTAAAGTGGATGTAAACCCCCAAAAAAAAGAATTAATAATTCTGCCTGGTATAGTATAGCATGTTATGTCATATGTGCCCAGTCTTGCCACAAAGAGTTAATCCAACTGCGAGTAATGACCTTATCTTTTTTCAGGAAGACAAAGTCCAACTAACAGGGAAATACACAGACAATCAGCCCCATGCTCTGTGAGTGACAAGCAATTTGCTTATCTCCTTCATGGAGCAGAGAAAGTTTTACACTCCCCTCTCCCTCCCTCCTCAATCTGTCAGTATAGAGGTGGGTGGGGAGGCTTGAGACATCACAACCCCACCCACCGAGTTCCAGCACAGAGAGAAACCCACTGATTTCAGAGTTTTACAGAACTGCTAGTGCTTACAGGAAGGACATTTGCAAGGTAGGGATAGATGCAGGAGGCTTGCATGCATATATACATTAATACTGTGCCATTAGTTTATACTGGGTGAGTGGTGGGTTTACATCCACTTTAAGACAAATATTATTAAACAAACCCAGCTGTTATCATTTGTATACTGTATTCCAAGAGTATAGAACAGATATTTGGGAGATTGGACATTTTTCCATGGATTGTGTTATCCCCTGGAATGCTTTAGGCATATCTAAAGCCAAAATGTTTCTTTTCCATTTTGGATAGAGTAGGAAATCGTACAATTCTTGACAAGATTTTTTTCTTTGCCATCTATGTCATACTGAGGGGACTTCCATTAACATTCTGTTTACACAACAGTGAGAGGAAGACTATTCAAAGAGAGCAGAATTCCCACTTAGACAATTGTCACTGGAATCATTGTAAACCATTGCAAGGTATTTCTGTTCTGATGAACTCTAAATGTAGGATTTTCCCATCCTTTTTGTACAGGTGTCAATAGCTTTTTCAGTACTTTAACTTTGGCAGGCTTGAGTGTGCCTATGAAAAATACCAAAAAGTAGAACTCTTATCTTAGCATTTTGGTGTCTTCACATTTTCCTTAGCACACTATAGGACAGCTGTGAATGGCACTCTTCTTTTATGTAGCACATGTTAATTTATATTCAGATGCTTATTGTCAGCAGGAGGCAGGGGGAGGAAGGAAGGCGGAAGTGAGTGTCTTCCTCTTTTTTTATTTTTATTTCATATTTATAACTTTCCTCAGCTGATCTGTATAATAATTTGGAAGGCTTTAAACATCACCATGATGACTTTGAAACACCAGTTTGTTACTATGTTGTTAATGAAATGAAAAAGAAATAAATGTCAATTCAATTATAACTTCCAGAACTATGTAGACAAAGAGACTTACCCAGGATGTCTACAAAACATCTCATGTAAAATTTTAAGAAGGAGACAAGAACTAGATTAGCTAGATATACAGTACATATATATATATATATATATATATATATATATATATATATATATATAGTATTTATTTTAAAAAGACCTATTGAGCAGTTGTGTCCTAAATATACAAACATCAAATTGCACTGATACTGAAGAGGTGCTCATTGAAGCTAGATTCAGTCTTTATTGCATGCTTGTGAAACAGTGTAAGAGGTAACTTCATGCTCAATGCATTCTATGCATTATGATAAAAAACCTTCTGTGTGTAGTAGCCTCCCTCAGACCCCCTAATTACTTACCTGAACCCCATCTCTCTCCAGAGATGTCCATGAATGTCTAAGCCATCTTGGACACTCTTCCTGATTGGCTGAGACACATTCCGCGGCTGTCAATCAAAGTCAGTCAGCCAATTAGGGGAGAGAGGGGGCCGGGCCTGGGCTCCGTATCTGAATGGATACACAGAGCTTTGGCTCAACTCGGGTGCCCCCATAGAAATCTTCTGGCTGAGGGGGCACTTGATAGGAGGGAGAGGCCAGGAACAGCAAAGAGGGATCTGTCTGGGCTGCTCTGTGTAAAACCAACTGCACAGAGGAGGTAAGTATACCATGTTTGTTATTTAGAAAAAAAATGAGACTTTACAATCACTTTAATCTTTTACCAAAAGCACCAAGGTGGTCATCAATATATTTACAACAGCCTTTAAATTAGATTATTTGAATCAAACAAGGATTATTCTGTTGTGTTGATGCAAGGCAAAGTATCGACAGACAAAACACGTTAAGATCTGCATGACTATTAAATCATTGAAAAACGTTTAGTGTTAAACTATAACACATATAATTCTTAGGCATGTTATTAAGTGAATTCCTCTAATACTGTCCTATGTGTGTCCTATGGGTGAGCAGTAGTACTATGTTCTTCTTTGTTCTACAGAGAAAGCTGGGACATGGAAGCCTATCAAATATAGTATGATTCACATAATTAATTAATGCAACGGCATTAACTTCTAAAACAAATCTAAAGTCATTGCTTGTTTTAGATAATCCAATATGAATGTTATTTGTTTGAGTAAGTGCGGACAATTGCCTTTTTAGACACTGCAGTCCATTACCCATTCTATTATTGTTGTGATAATTAATATCACAATGTGTACATAGGCAGCTCCTGCATTAATTCTGCCTGTTAATTAGCGCAAAGCATTAGCCATATATCCTGTAAGATTCTGCAAATTCATGTATCCCTTCCCTATCCTAACATAATTTAGTAAGTCAATGTTCCTTTTGTTGCTCTGGAGAATAAAAAAATAGACAATAGACAAAATGAAACATTGTTCACCAATTTTAATACCAGGCCACAAGAAAATGTCATAAAAAGCAATGAGCTTAATTAAATTTGTAATTTCTAAGGAAGCTAATGCTATGCATTTATGATTATATGTCTAGTTGATATGAAACAGATAAAGGCAGAAGAACATTTTCTTCAGGGCAAATGCAAAACCTGCAAGAAGTGAGTATTTTTTACTATACATGATTAGAAAAATCATTAAAAAGAACAGGGCTCATGTTTGAAGCAGACTAGGCAAAAAGATTTTATAGTACCCTTCAGAATGTTCTTAGCATTAATTTAAATGACCAAGCACTGTTAGTTGTATATCTCCTGGTGTACTATAGTATATATCAAGTTTTCCTTTATGTCAGCATTAAGAATACTCTTTATTACCAGCACCACCAGTCAGATTCAAACCTACACTGGGTAATGACAGTTGAAATGAAATTGATTGGTGTCCGTTTTTAGTCCTAATAAGGCATTGTTCCTGTATAGAGCCTGGACACACAGCTGCCAGGCTGAGGCTATTCATAGTTTCTAGAATCTGTCATTCAAGGAAAGAGCTGCTGCATTTTGTGCTCAGGTAAATGAGCCAGGGGTAGGAGTGGTTCTCTCTCTAATCTTAACACATTCATTTGTATTAGTCTCTGTGGTTGTATTATAGTCTCTGTTGACGTAAACTCTGTCTCTATGTGTTGCAATTGCAAATGGTTCCATAGGATGCACGACAACAGAGCATCCAAAAAACAATTATTCAGATGAAAGCAATCTTCTACGTGAAAACTCCTCAGATAACAATGCATTACATAAGCGCACATCACAGGGGGTGTGTCTAGCCAGCAGAGCGGATGGTCGCACAGCCCTAGTCCTCCTCTCATTCTCCAGCTATACAGCGGCGACAACCTGACTTCAGGGTCCTCTACTCATCTGCAAACCTGGCACCTCAGGGCAGTATGCCCAAATGCCGCAAATCACAATTTAAGCTCCAGAAGCTTACAGATTTTTACCCGGCCAGGAGCTCCCTGCACAGCCAAGATGGCGGCGGCACCAGCGACTGCCGCACAGACGGCGCAGATGAAGAATTTTCTCAGCCGGATCCCAGACTCTCTAGACCTCTATATGAGGGCGACCTGGGTGAGTCCTCTCCCCCTTCCTCTCCCTCATCACGGAGACCTCTAAAATCCAGACCGAGGATAGAAGATCCCCTCTTTCTCAAGCAGCCCCTGTAGATCTTCACCACTCCATGCAGACAACCCTACCAATCCACCATTGAGGCATTTCCTGCCACGGATCAGCCTGCTTCTGAATTGGCTATAAAGAATATGCTTCTCTCACTGATGCAATCCCTCCATGCAGACATTACTGTAGCTGTTTCTCCAATCTCTCAGGCAATTCAAGAACATGACCACAGAATTGCACATGTGGAAACAAAAATGAGTGAGCTATGCACAGCTCATAATGATATAATAGATGCGCATTCCCACCATGAAAATGAGATCCAGCAACTCCAATTGAAAATAGCTAGCCTAGAAGACCGCTCCAGAAGGAACATTATTAAATTTTGTGGAAACCCTAAATCAATCACTACTGATGTGCTGATCCCATACATTCAACAGCTGATGAAACACTTTGTTCCTTCAATCTCTGATTTAGAAATGACCATTGACAGAGCACATAGAATCCCTAAACCGACTTTCCTATCTGTCTCAGTGCCCAGAGATGTGCTAGCTAGGCTGCATTTCTACCACATAAAAGAAAAAATGATGGCTGCAGCAAAGCACGCACAACCTCTTCCATTCTTGCATGTAGGCATCAAGCTATATGCCGACTTATCAAAAGCAACCTTACTTAACAGGAAAAAATTGGTCTCTGTTACTAAAGCTCTATGTAATAACGACATAAGATACCAGTGGGGCTTCCCGACCAAACTTACTATCAAATGACAGGGAAGATCCTTTACAATTAGAACCCTGGAAGCCGACCTCGATCTGCTTAGAGAATGGTACATTGTTCCGGAAGATGCTCAACCTTCACATCAGCAGCAACTCCACCACATAGAGACTGAATGGACATGAATACATTCCTTCAGCCCTAAACATAAACCCTACAACACCTTTATTTTTTAAGATCACCTTTAGCTGGAGAACAATGGGCCTACCAAGAGTTCAACAAGTCCTAAATGCCTTTTTTCCATATTAACCTGTTGTTAATATGGTTAATTACCTCCCCCTTATGTCAGTAGCTTCTTACACTACCCATTACACTTACAACCTGTTATAAATATATCCTACCAATCATTACTGTGCCACAGTACCTTCTGTCAAGTTTGTAATTTTCCTCTCCCCATATCAACCATACAGAGTGTTACCATTGGACTGAGACTAAAATACCTTAACTTACCGTTTTCTATGCCCACAAAATCACCTAAGACACCACCTTTTGAAAACCTTCTGCGATATCCATGTGACATCAACCACCTATCAAATCGCCTGTATAACGCTACTCCTTCTTCTCACCATGACACTTACATTCTCATCCATAAACATGAGAGGCCTTAACTCCCCACAAAAATGCTCCCCACTCAGCAGAGAAGCAAAATACTTCAGATTCATCTAAAACAATATTTGGATATCTACATGGCTTCAAATACAAAGAAAACAAATGGAGTTCACCAGATATAAATGACTCAGTACAATTCGTCAAACATGCAGAAACAATAGACCCACATGGTCGTTTCCACATCCTTGTGTGTGATATTAACCAGACCCCATATACCCTTGCTAATGTCTATAGCCCTAATACTAAACAACTGTGCTTTTGTAAAAAAATCTTGGCACAGATAGAATCCAAGAAAAGCGGTCACTTAATCATTGGAGGTGATTTCAACATTATCAACAACGCTGAACTCGACACCTCATCAACTAGGAAAACCCCACAACAGACCCTCAACTCCCTCCTACACTCCAACGATCTATACGACATTTGGAGATGTCAACATGGTGCTGAAAAGGACTACTCTTACTTCTCTCCCTCACATCTATCCTATTCCAGAATTGACTTCTTCCTCACAGACAAGTGGACCCTCCAACAAATTACAACTTCCATTATTGGATCAACAACATGGTCAGACCATGCCCCCGTGACCATAGAAATTGGTAACCGTATAAGCAACTCTCTTCCACATCTTTGGAGACTCAATCCAACTCTTCTGACACAACCAATGCACCGCAAGACAATTGAAGAAGCCCACTCTCTCTTTTTTGAGACAAACTCTTCCACTGACACACCTATCTCAACCCTATGAACCACGTATAAAGCCTACATGAGAGGCACCTGTATTAAATTGCAAACTTCTGTTAAAAGGCAGAGGTTGGGACAGATTGAGGAGGTGATAAATTCCATTAAGATTAAAGAAGATAAAAATAAAAGATCTCCATCCCCATCCCTCTCATCCTCCCTACTTAAAGAGAGGAACAAACTTTGATCCCTATTATCATTCAACTATACTACATACCTTAAAAGATCAAAGGCAAATTTTTACTCCTTAGGAAATAAGGCAGGACCTCGCTTAGCTAAATTTGTAAAACAACAATGCCTTAAAACCAAAATACCTTGTGTCTTCCACCCCACTGCCAGATCTCCAATGAGCAACCCATTGGACATTGCTAAAGCATTTTGCAACTACTACCAGTCTCTTTACAACATTAATGATGACAACTATACCCATTAGCCCACTCCGCACTCAATACAGACCTTTTTTACAGTCTATACAACTTCCTTCCCTATCCCCTTCCCAAATTCAATCCCTATCTGACCCCTTCTCGCCAGCAGAAATAGAAAAAACTATTATATCTCTTCCGCCCAATAAAGCTCCAGGAGGTGAAGGATATGTAAATGAGTACTACAAACAATTTGCTAACATACTTTCCCCGAATTTGGCTGATCTCTTCAACTCTGTCGTGACCTCTGGCTCCTTTCCAAAAGAGATGTTACAATTAGAGTTGAGTGGACACCTGGATGTTCGTGTTCGGTGGGATCGGCTGAACTTCGTGAAAAAGTTAGAGTCCCGAACTTGACCCCGGACCCCAGTGAAGTCAATGGTGACCCGAACTTTTGGGCACTAAAATGGCTCTAAAAAAGTCCTGGAAAGGGCTAGAGGGCTGCAAAAGGAAGCAAAATGGGGATAAGAGTAGGACAAGTGCCCTGCAAACAAAAGTGGATAGGGAAATAACTTAAAATCACATAAAAAAATAAAAAATGGAGGAGGAGGTGGATGTGGAGTAGGGGTTGAGGAGGCGGTGACCATGGCGTGTAGGTGGAATTGGCGGTGGAGGAGGTAGCCAACACTGTTTTTGTTTTTTGTTTTTTTTCTCATTTCAAAATATTGAGACATATTAAAAAAAAAAGATCACTATCTGCAGACAAACCCAGAAATGTTCTAGCAGGTTCACTTTTTCCATATAAAATGTACCATGGTTTAATCTACTATCGCCTGTACTTGTTCTCACCATTCGTTGAGCAGCATTCGGGCCTACCATATAACGTTGAAGGTTCTGTCAGCTACTCGCACCTGAGGAAGGTGTTTCACTTGTGCGTGTAGCTGGCACAGATCGACCACATCCTTTCCTTGCAACAGGAGCTTCACCAACACCAGCAGCACCACGACCACGTCCCTTATTTGGTGCTCTCCTCATTCTGGACGCAAATGTACTATTTAGTACAAATTTATATTATTTTTTAAACCAGCAATGTAGATGCACTTTTTAATTTTGTGCAAGAAATGCACAGCAAGGTGCAAATGTACTATGTAGCACTATTTTTTTTTGTTTAAACCAGCAATGTCGACGCACTTTTTAATTTTGTGCAAGAAATGCACAGCAAGGTGCAAATGTACTATGTAGCACTATTTATTATTCTTTTTTTTTAAACCAGCAATGTAGATGCACTTTTTAATTTTGTGCAAGAAATGCACAGCAAGGAGCAAATGTACTATGTAGCACTATTTTTTTTTTTTTTTAAACCAGCAATGTCGACGCACTTTTTAATTTTGTGCAAAAAATGCACAGCAAGGTGCAAATGTACTATGTAGCACTATTTATTATTCTTTTTTTTTAAACCGGCAATGTAGACACACTTTTTAATTTTGTGCAAGAAATGCACCGCTGGCCGCAAATGTAGTATTTAGAATATTTTTTTTTTAAACCAGCAATGTAGACGCACTTTTTATTTTTGT
>BLSH010022312.1:212966-225575 GCA_018402905.1 Glandirana rugosa
CTTGTTATTAGACTGGGAGTGTCGTGGTCGTCCTTGGAGAGGGAGATCGTCACTAGAGGGAGAGGTTCCTGCTGGTGCTGTGAGGGTCAGATTATTGTTCTCAAATCATCACATACTGCTAGAGGGAGAGGTTCCTGCTGGTGCTGTGAGGGACAGATTATTGCTCTCAAATCATCACATACTGCTAGAGGGAGAGTTTTCTTCTGGTGCTGTGAGGGACAGATTATTGTTCTAAAATTATTACATACTGCTAGAGGGAGAGGTTTCTTCTGATGCTGTGAGAGACAGATTATTGTTCTAAAATCATCACATACTGCTAGAGGGAGAGGTTCCTGCTGCTCATGTGAGGGACAGATTATTGTTCTAAAATCATCTCCTAGTGCTATAGGGAGAGGTTCCTGCTGATGCTGTGAGGGACAGATTATTGCTCTAAAATCATTCCATACTGCTAGAGGGAGAGGTTCCTGCTGCTCCTGTGAGGGACAGATTATTGTTCTAAAATCATATCATACTGGTGTAGGGAGAGGTTCCTGCTGTTGGTGTGAGCGGTGCATTTCTTGCAAAAAAAAATAAAAAGTGCGTCTACGTTGTTGTTTTCCAAAAAAAAAGAAGAAGAATTTATTATTCTTTTTTTATATTAATAAATAGTGCTACATAGTACATTTGTGGCCAGAATGAGGAGAGCATCAGATAAGGGACGTGGTCGTGGTGCTGCTGGTGTTGGTGGTGTTGGTGAAGTTCCTGTTGCAAGGAGAGGATGTGGTCGATTTGTGCCAGCTACACGCACAAGTGAAACACCTTCTTCAGGTGCGAGTAGCCGACAGAACCTTCATCGTTATATGGTAGGCCCGAATGCCGCTCAACGAATTGTGAAGCCAGAACAAGTACAGGCGATAGTAGATTGGGTGGATGACAATGCCTCCAGTTCCTTCACATTGTCTCCCACCCGGTCCCTTGATGAAAGCTCAGAGTTGGCACCTGAACCCCATGGCCATCTGTCTTTCACCTCAGCCCCTTGTATATCAGCCAAGCAGTCTGAGCCCCAAGTCATGCAACAGTCTCTTATGCTTTTTTATGACTCTCCTGGTGTGCTTTCCTTGGGCCATCCACATAGCCCTGCCCCAGAAGTGGAAGACATTGAGTGCACCGATGCCCAACCACTTCTGTTGCAGGATGAGGACATGGAAACACCAGTGCAGCACGTCTCTTATGATGACGAAACACAGGTGCCAACTGCTGCACCTTTCCAGAGTGTGCAGACTGAAAAGGAGGGCAGTGGTGAAGGGTGGGTGGAATATGATGTGGAGGAGGATGATGAGCTCCTAGACCCCACATGGAATGAGGGTCATGCGAGTGACGTGTGCAGTTTGGAGGAAGAGGTGGTCGTCGCACAGAGGCACCAGCACAGCAAAAGAGGAAGCAGGTTGCAAAAGCAGAGCGAGCGTCCCCTAGACAGTACGCCTGCTACTACCCACCGCACCTAGGAACCTAGCACACCAAAGGCAGCTCAAAGGCATTCCCCGGCGTGGCAGTTCTTCAGACAATATGCTGACTACAAGACACGAGTGGTTTGCACGCTGTGCAATGAGAGCCTGAAGCGAGGCATAAATGTTCTAAACCTGAGCATCACCTGCATGACCAGGCATCTAAATTCAAAGCACTTGCTGCAGTGGAATAAGTACCTCAAAATCCAAGAAAGGTCTCAGCCTCCTTCTGCTTCCTCTTCTGCTGCTGCCTCGACTTCTTTCTCCACCTCTACAGTGCCAGTGTCACCTGCCACCCAGCAAACAGACCATGTGACAGCAACAACACCATGTCCGCCACCGTCCCCAAACATTTCCACACGGCTCCATGGAAGCTTACAGCTCTCCATCTCCCAAACACTGGAGAGAAAGAGGAAGTGCCCCCCTACCCACCCACGATCCCTGGCCCTGAATGCCAGCGTTGCCAAATTCCTGGCCTTTGAAATGCTATCATTCCGTCTGGTGGACATGGACAGTTTTAAAAACCTGATGGCGGTGGCTGTCCCACAGTACGTGGTTCCCAGCCACCACTACTTTTCCAGGCAAACCATCTCTTTCCTGCACAAACAAGTCGGGGACGAGATCAAGTGTGCACTGCACAACGCCATCTGTGGCAAGGTCCACATAACCACTGATACGTGGACCAGTAAGCATGGGCAGGGACGCTATATCTCGCTAACTGCACACTGGGCAATTGTTTTGGCGGGTGGGCCTGAGGCGGCTATCCTTTTGGCGCATATCCTTCCGCCACCGAGGATTGCAGGGCATTTCTCTTTGCCTCCTGTTGCCTCCTCCTCCTGCGCTTCCTCCTCCTCCTCTACCACCTCCTCATCCGCTCAGTGTAACACCTTCACCACCAACTTCAGCACATCCAGGGGGAATGACAGCAGGCTGTTTTAAAACTGATATGTTTGGGGGATAAACCCCACACTGCGCAGCAGCTGTGGATGGTCATTGAACAACAGACCGATGAGTGGTTGTTGCCACTGAGCCTCAAGCCCGGCCTGGTGGTGTGCGATAATGGGCGAAATCTCGTAGCGGCTCTGGGCCTAGCCAGTTTGACGCCCATCCCTTGCCTGGCACATGTGCTGAATTTGGTGGTGCAGAATTTTCTAAAAATCTACCCGGATATGTCAGAGCTGCTGCAGAAAGTGTGGGCCGTCTGTGCGCGCTTTCGGCGTTCTCACCCTGCTGTTGCTCGCCTGTCTGCGCTGCAGCGGAATTTCGGTCTTCCCGCTCACCGCCTCTTATGCGATGTGCCCACAAAGTGGAACTCCACCTTGCACATGCTGGAGAGACTGTGCGAGCAGCAGCAGGCAATAGTGGAGTTTCAGCTGCAGCACGCACATGTCAGTCGCTCTGCGGAACAGCGCCACTTCACCACCAATGAGTGGGCCTCCATGCGAGACCTGTGTACCATATTGCGGTGTTTCAAGTACTCCACCAACATGGCCCCTGCCGATGACGCTGCTCTCATTGTTACTATCCCACTTCTATGTCTCCTTGAAAAAACACTTCAGGCGATGATGGAAGAGGATGTGACACAGGAGGAAGAGGAGGAGGAAGAGGGGTCCACGGATATCAGGCCAGTCATTCACAAGTGGCTCGGAGGGTGGGTTCCTGCACCAGCATAGGCCAGGTAAACATTTTTCAAGCCAGGGCACAGTTTTGGAGGATAAGGAGGATGAGGAAGATGATGAGGAGGAGGAACCATGTTCACAGCAGGGTGGCACCCAACGCAGCTCCTGGGCATCACTGGAGCATGGCTGGGGGGATACGGAGGACACAGATGATACACCTCCCACAGAGGACAGTTTGTCTTTGCCTCTGGGCAGCCTGGCTCACATGAGCAACTACATGCTGCAGTGCCTGCTCAACGTCACCCGAGTTGCCCACATTTTAACTTGTGCTGATTACTGGGTGGCCACCATGCAGGATCCCCGTTACAAGGACAATGTGCTATCCTTAATTTTCCTCACTGGAGCGTGATCAGAATATGCGTGACTACAAACGCACGCTGGTAGATGCGCTGCTGAGGGCATTCCCAAATTACACCGGGGGCTCTGTGGAAGCACAAGGCAAAGGCGGAGGAGGAGGAAGAGGTCACCAACGCAGCTGTAGCACTGCCAGCACCTCAGAAGGCAGGGTTAGCATGGCCGAAATGTGGAAAAGCTTTGTCAGCAGCCCGCCACAACAAACAGCACCACCAGCTGATAGGCAAGGTCTTAGCAGGAGGCAGCATTTCAGCAACATGGTGGAACAGTATGTGTGCACATGCCTACACGTACTGCCTGATGGGTCTGCCCCATTCAACTTCTGGGTCTCCAAATTGGGCACATGGCCTGAGCTTGCCCTTTATGCCTTGGAGGTGCTGGCCTGCCCTGCAGCCAGTGTATTGTCTGAAAGTGTGTTTAGCGCGGCAGGGGGCGTTATCACAGACAAGCGCAGCCGCCTGTGCACAGCCAACATGGACAAGCTAACGTTTTTTAAAATGAACCAGGCATGGATCCCACAAGACTTGTCTGTACCTTGTGCAGAATAGACATTTAGACCGGCCTCACACAGCCATTGGCATACTTGTTTTTTTTTAATATGTCTCAATATTTTGGGGGCTACCCCAATTAGAAAAAAAAACAAACAAACAAAAAACAGTGTTGGCTACCTCCTCCTCCTCCACCACAGCCACTTCCACCTACACTGCCACGGTCACGGCCTAGTCAACCTCTAGGCTCCTACTCCACATCAACCTCCTCCTCCCATTTTTATTTTTTTTATGTGATTTTAAGTTATTTCCCTATCCACATTTGTTTGCAGGGCACTTGTCTTACTCTTACTCCCATTTTGCTTCCTTTTGCAGCCCTCTAGCCCTTTCCAGGATTTTTATACAGCCATTTTTGTGCCCAAAAGTTCGGGTCACCATTGACTTCAATGGGGTTCGGGGTCTGGGGTCAAGTTCAGTACCAAACCCGAACTTTTCCGCGAAGTACGGCCAAATCGTGGGGCACGAGTAGTACACCTGACCTACAGAAAACATTATTTGAATGACAATAATTTTTTCATCTGCAGGAATATGATTGTACTTATTTTGATTTTGTTTTCATTCGAATTGATTGGAATTAGTAACAATTCGAATATTGGATTGTTATTTCTGTCAGCTCAAATAGCCCTTGAACAATGCACATATATGTTTCATTTAAGCACCTGGATACTGGACAATTCTTTTCTGCCCAGGCAATTTTTTATCTTTCACATGGGATGTTGTCGAGATACAGTATTACAGAGGTTTTGTGCAATGGTACACTGTGACAGATGTTTTGTTGTACGCTTGTACACACTGAGACAGATGTTGATGGGGCACTAGTTGTACAGATGTTTTTGTACAGTATTAGTAGTAGTAGTTTTTATTGTTTTTTTTCTATTCTATTTTATTATTTTCTATTTTAATCTATGCTTTTATTTTCTAATTCTATTCTAATCTAATCTATTCTTTTCTATTATATTCCAATTCTAATTTATTCTATTTGTAATTCGAATTTCAGAAGAGGATTGTATTATTTTCTATTCTCTTCTATTCTATTATTTTCTATTCTATTCTATTTCTGTATTTCTGTTCTTTTATTTTCTATTCAATTTTGTTCTGTTTCACGCCATTATTTTATATTCCTTTATTTTCCATTATATCCCTCTATTTTTTGTTATATTCCTTTCTATTCTATTCTATTCTATTCTATTCTATTCTATTCTTGTCTATTCTATTATATTCTTTTCTATTCTATTCCTTTATTTTCTATTCTATTTTATTGTATTCAGAAATTTGAATTTAAATCAAATCCAAAAATAATTCAAATCAAATTTGAAAATGATTTGAATTATAAAACAATTTGAATCTAATTTGAAAATGGTTCAAATTTGATTTAAATTTTGTCCAAAATTTTGTTTCAGATTCGTCTAAATTTGTTACTGTTGAAATTCGGAAATTCGAATACATCCGAATTTCCTAATAATGAATAATTAGTTCTGAATTTCAGTTTGGAACTAAACGAACTGCACATACTCTAGACCAGGGATCTGCAATTAGCGGACCTCCAGATGTTGCAGTACTACAAGTCCCATGAGGCATAGCAAGACTCTGACAGCCACAAGCATCACACCCAGAGGCAGAGGCATGATGGGACTTGTAGTTTTGCAACAGCTGGAGATATGCTAATTGCATATCCCTGCTCTAGACCATAATGATTTATTGAGGAAGTCTATTCCAGAAAGGAAGCCTTTCTGAATGTGGAGGTTACATCTCTTTTCTTCCATATGTAAAGAGTGTCCCCATATCCTTTGTAATGCCCTTAAAGAGGAGGTCCGCTGCCCCTTTAAAAATTAAAAGTCAGCAGCTACATATACTGTAGCTGCTGACTTTTAACATTAGGACACTTACCTGTCCTGGAGTCCAGCGATGTCAGCACTGCCACCGATCTTCGGATCGGTTGGACGAGTGTTGCAGCCGCCATTGAGACTAAGGGAACCCTGAAGTGTAGCCTTTTGGCTTCACGGCCGGGTCCCTACTGCCCCGCACTCTCTCATTGGCCCAGTGGCAGAGGAGGAGGAGGGAGCCGGGCTGCTGATGTCAGTGGCTGCAGCCACAGCTGCAGCCTGGGCTCCCGGATGTGGGGAAAAGGACACATGTCATAGACAGGTGTCCTCTCCACCCTCCCCCCGAAAGGTGCCAAATGTGACACCTGAGGTTATCCTCCCTTAATCACCACTTCTCAAGAGAGAAAAAAATCAGTTAAGCTAATCTCTCCTAGTAGCCAACTTCCTAACAGCCTCTTATCAGTTTAGGTGCTCTTCTCTGCACATCTCCAGTTTCCCAATATAATTTTTGTGAACTGGTGCCCAAAGCTAAGCTGCATATTCCAGATTAGGTGCCACTAATACTTTAAACAGTGATATTATGTCTCTAAAAATGGTGTTCTCTTTCAAGGAACATACATTCCGCATTAATGATCATGCTACCAAAACTAGTGTGTGCTGTAAATTGCCTCCAGCATTGCTCTTGTGTCTTCCTACTGATGGCTGCCATTTTTCTGAAGCCCAGAACCCCTGAGCAGCAGTAAATCTTTAGGCTGTCAGCAAATAGGCCTCTAATAGGCCTCTAGTGGCTCTGATTTTTAGCGCAATGCACGTGCAGAGCAGGGTGAGACAGTGGGGTTGATTTACTAAGGCTGAAAAATGCAAAATCTGGTGCAGCTCTGCAAAGAAACCAATCAGCTTCCAGGATTTGTTGTCAAAGCTTGATTGAACAAGCTGAATTTATAAGCTGATTGGCTACCATGTGCAGTTGCACCATATTTTGCACTCTCCATTGTTAGTAAATCAACCCCAGTGTGTTACAGTATAGGGACTTATTTTTAATGTTTTACATAGCTATACCTTCAAAAGGACCCAGCATGAATCATCTAGCAGGACATATTTTCTGACTAAAGTACTACTTTAACTTATCCATTAATTATGTCTGGGGAACTATGTCAAATGCTTTTGGAAAGTCCAAGTATACTATAACCACAGACTCCTTTGAAAGAGGATTTGATTTACAACTTTGGTCTTTCATGAAGCCATGTTGGCTATTGCTTATAACATTGTTTTCTAGCATGAGCTCCTCTATGGGTTTTTTAAATCAAATTCTTGAGTATTTCCTTGACTCTAGAAATTAAACTAACTGGTCTGTTGTTACTTGGTAAATACAGTATAGGCACAACATTCAACTTGCCCCAATCAAGTGAAACTGTGCTGGTCATTAAAGAGTCTCTAAAATGTATAAACAATAGCTTCAAAATAACAGATTTCAACTCTTTGAGGACACAAGGGTGTAAGTCATCTGATCCAGGTGCTTTTTTCACCTTTACGTTACTACAATGAATTTCAGTTTCATGAACTGCATACTCCGTACCCCCTGTATCTTCTGTGTTGTAATCCATACATGTGAATTGCAGTGTTAGAGTTCTATATTATTATTTACCCAACTCAATGGTTTATTATGAAAGGGTCCCACAGTTGTATTTAGGAATACCTTTTTTGTGTATGTTTAGCTGCTGCATACATCCCTCTCCGCCATTTTCTTTGTTTTGACCCCTCCAACCCCGGAAGGATTTACCCCTTCCTGACCAGAGCACTTTTTGCGATTCGGCATTGCGACACTTTACCTGACAATTGCGCGGTCGTGCGACGTTGTACCCAAACAAAATTGACGTCCTTTTTTTCCCAAAAATAGAGCTTTCTTTTGGTGGTATTTGATCACCTCTGAGTTTTTTATTTTTTGCGCTATAAACAAAAAAAGAGAGACAATTTTGAAAAAAATCTATATTTTTTACTTTTTGCTAAAATACATGTCCAAAAAAAATATTTAAAAAAATGTATTCATCAGGTTAGGCCAATATAAATTCTTCTTCATATTTTGTGGTAAAGAATTGCAATAGGCTTATATAGAATGGTTTGCACAAAAGTTGCTGCGTTTACAAACTATGAGAATTAATTTATGGCGTTTTTACTATTTTTTACTAGTAATGGCGGCAGTCTGCGATTTTTAGTGAGACTGCAATATTGCGGTGGACAGATCGAACATTTGTGGCACTTTTTTGGGACCATTGACATTTATACAGTGATCAGATCTAAAAATAGCCACTGATTACTGTATAAATGTCACTGGCAGGGAAGGGGTTAACCCGCAGGGGGCAATCAAGGGGTGAACAGTGTTCCCTTACTGTGTTCTAACTGTGTGGAGGCTGGACTGGCAGGGGCATGACAGATCTAATTGATCCCGATAACAGGGATCAGTAGTTCACTGTCATGCCGTCTGACAGAGTGGGGAACCGTCCAGTTTACATCGGCGGTTCCCCGCTTTTTTTCTGTATCAGGCGATCATCGAGTCCGCCCGGCCCACAGTCACACTCAGGGAGTGCTACGCTGCCACAGCACAGCAGTAAATGTACGCTAGCTGGTCGGGAAGCGGTTAATATGTCAATTTTTTTTTTTTAGTTTTGTTTGTTTTAAGTTTCATTTCTTTTCTTTTTTTGAGTGAGATATATTTTGGGATCTTTTCATTTTTTTTCAGGGTTAGTAGTGTGAAATTGGCTATCTATCGTTTGCAGCACATCACTGCATAATAGTTTGGTACCATTTAGTCCACCAAATTGTCAAGGGCACCCAATGGCCATAGCTACTAATAAAGTTAGGCAATCTCCTATATTCATAAAAGGGAGAGACAGAGTAGGGGACAGGAAGGTTCTGCACCTGCAGGACAAAGCAATGGTTGGGCTGCACCTTTAACAGGTAGGGCATATGTCTGCCTTTACTTTCTAGAAGTGGGCATGTTTTAAGGCCAAAGCATGTGGAGGAGGCCTAGAAGAGGCTAACCGAGGTTTCCTCATCTTCCTCCCAGGCACAAAGCATTTTCCCCAGCAGCTGCTAATGCACCCTCTGCATCTTCCTTTAAAGTTAATCCTTTTGTTGCCTCACCAACTGAAATGGAGGAGTCAGCTGAATTTTAATGTATAAGTGACATTCAGTATACACAGGTTTGGTGACATGTGCAGTGCAGTGCAGTGTGACAGGTCATTTTAGCATGTAGTTTAGCATGTTTAGAAAGGTTGTAGTATCAAACCTCTACATAATAAACAGCAACTACATTTAAGTGCATGTTTGAAAGCACATTTGTATATAAAAAACCATTAGTAGCTGTTATCATTTGACAAATTAAAGACCACTGGCAAATATGCCTTAGGTCCACCAATTTATTTTAGAACAAGCATTTCACCATCTGTGTCATGATACTGCATGACTGAACCACAGGTTATAATCCAAGAAAGGATGTCCCTTGACATCAAAGAAGGAAAGTAAAAAGAGGCAGAAATGTGTGTGTGTGTGGGGGGGGGGGGGGTGGGGGGGTGGGGGGGGGGGATTTGGGATCAAGATAAGTGAGGGTGGAAGTTAAAGAGAATGTTTACCATATGTACTGGTAGACTAGATCAGCAGCTTCCTGTGGAATTGGAACACAGTTTAAAAAGGAGTTAAAAATAAATCATTGTCCTATGTGAGGTTCCACATCCACAGCTTTCAAACATTGTTGAATTTATTGAGGGAGGAATTAAGGCAAGCAGAGAGATTTTTCATTTGTTTGACATTCTGGATCTTCATATATAGCTCTGCAAGGAATTCTACTCCTTCCATTTGAGCTGTCATAAACTGTCAGCACTCCACACTGCATCCGCTGACGGACCAGTTGGCAGTATCCACTTGTTCCAACCTGTAAGGGACGTGCTGGTCATAGCACAGCTGAAGCTTCGAGGCAGATGCAAATGTGCATGTGATGAATATTAGCACACAGCTGCAAATGCCGATGTGCATGCATGCGCATGTTACCCTTTAATTTTGGCACCAATTGGCCTATATAAGTGAAGAAGCTGCACTTGTCCTTTGCTGTCTGATCTGGAGCTGTACCCGTGTTCCTGAATCTGATGCTGTTACTTCTGTATTTGACACGGCTTGCTCTTGCCTTCGCTTGAACCCGACCTACACTGACCCTGGCCTGTATCTGGACTTTGCCTCTGCCTTCTGCCCATCTCCCAGATCTCGCATTGCCAACCTCTCCCTGTACCTTGGCCATTCTTTGCCTGCCGTCTATGCCTGCATCTGACCGCCTGGTTTGTCTGACCACGCATCCAGTCTTTCATCTGCCCTGCATGCACCTGCCTGGCCCACCAGCCCAGGGTCTGCTGTTCCTGCTAACATCTGCTGTTCTACCTCCCTGTTCCATCCTGTTAACACAGCCACCATGTATCACTGCTCCCAGCGGAAGACTGCACAGGCACTCATACCTCTCTGCGCTCTCACAGCCACTGTGCCACCATCAGTGGTCTTTGAGCCGGGGCTGTACGAAAGGCCTTCCCTCTGCACATCAGGCTCAGCCGCAAGGTACGTGACACAACTTCTGGCTTAAAAGCCTTTCCTTGGGTAACTTGAAAAAGGAGGTGGAGATTCTGAAACCCTGCCTATCCCACACTCCTGGTACTTTCCCTGTACATTGAGAATGGTCATAGATGCCAACACCGGTCGGCAATCTGGGGGATCCAGTTCTATAAGTGAGACAGCTGCTTCTTCACAGCCATTCAATGCCTGCACATTGTCTTCTCCTCTGAGTTTAAGCTGCACTCTCTTAAAGATGAAGTAAACTCTCCCACTCTGATACTACATTTCATCTAGTTCATTATATCAAGTTATTATCAAACTATAGCCATTGTAATTAAGCCCAAATCGTATATTACTTACTTTTTAAAAAAAACTTAAAAAAAATTGTGTTTCCAGGGATAATGCAGTGCCATCTTAGGTATTGATTTCCGAGTCCACAGTAGAGTGTATTTCCGTCCTTTCATGTAGCCCTTCCTGTACTGTTAACCAAGTCTCCTTCTCGACCCAACGTTTCAATGGCAACCATGTTCTACTGCTCATAGCCGACTTGTTTTACTCCACAGTATTTACTTGTGCCAATCTTGTAATGTTTGCTAGTGTTATCAGCTGCAGCTGATAACATTGCAGTATGCAATCTTTCTTCCTTTTTTTTTTTTTCTTTTTTTCTTAACCACATCAGCAGACCACCATATCCCTTTTTTTTTTTAATTCATATTGACACTCAGATCAATCTCTGGTTCTGTCTCATCATCGTGGTTTTTTCCCTTTTCTTTCTTTCCCCTCTTTTTCCACTTATATATATATAATTCATTCTTTTAATTCCAGACATTATATAAGTTATTTTCCTTTTTCTATTCCTTATCCATCCTCAGAAGAGAAACTTCTCTATTATTCAAGTGTTTACATCATATTCTCTTAACAAATATCCACTCATATGTCAGTTAGTCAATACCTTCACTATATTCCGAGAACTCCCCATCAAAAAAAAAAAGAACAATAATAAATGCAACCCAAAAAAGAAGGAAAAAGAGAAAAAAAAAAGACAAAACACATCTCTCCCTCCCATCCACTCATTCATCCCATACATTCCACCCTCCTACTAGCCCTTTCTTGGCTTGCTTCCAATCTACTGTCTTTCCTCTCTCTTATTCCACTTATATAATGCTGTTTAAGTTTAAGTTCATGGCTTTCAACCAAGGTCCCCACATCTTACTGTATTCCTCCTCTTTCCTTCTTTTAATATAAGTAAATTCTTCTTTTCTTATCATTACATTCATTTCCCTGATCCACTCTAGTTGAGTCGGGGGGTTCACTGCTATCCATCTCTTTGTTATTACTTTCCTTGCTACAAATAAGCTTCTAGCTATTGCTGTTCTTCTCTTATTTACCATTTTCTCATCTATATATCCCAATATGCACACCACCGGGGCCAGCTCTAGAGTAGTGTTGAAAACTTGATTTATATTTTTAACTATTCCTTCCCAATATCTATGCAACTTTGGGCATCTCCACATCATGTGAATCAAGTCGCCTTCTCTGTCTCCACATCTAGGACACTTCACATCCTGTCTCCTACCAAATCGGAATAGCTTCCGTGGTGTATAATATGTTCTATGTATAAGAAACAAATGCGAGATCCTCTGTGATGGAGAGAGTGATATCCTCGATCCCATTTCCAATATTCTTTCCCATTGTTCCATTTTTATATCTCCCAAATCCTCCCTCCATTTTTTGATAAACCCAAGTTCCTCTTTTCCCCCCAACCATACTCCACATATATCTTTGTATAATGTTGTTATCATTCCTTTAGTCTGTTTTGTCTCTATTACCTTTTGTAGTTTGGTCATCTCACACCATTTTAATGGGGCAGATTTAAATTGTTTCCCTAGGGCGTGTCTCAGCTGAAGATATACATAGAAGGACCGTCTAGTGATCCCATACTCCTCCTTTAGTTCCTGAAATGATTTCAATGTTGTGTTGTTGTATAATTGAATTAACCTACTTATCTTTTTCCCCTCCCACTCTTCATTTTTCCCCACTTCCTTTACTTCTTCCAGAAATTGGTTATTCCATATCGGGGAGTATTTTGTGTATCCTTCATAATTCAACATTTTTTTTACTGTTCCCCAGA
>BLSH010022312.1:240183-250773 GCA_018402905.1 Glandirana rugosa
GAAGTGACCTTGATTCCTCGGTTCGGGTTCGGGACTTTTTGTTGGGGTATGGTATTAGGGGGGAGGTGGTTTACTAGGGCTTGGGCTTGGCTCCTTAGTTCCAGTGAAGGGAACTCCTAAGGCATCAGCAAGACATTTTGGGCAATTTCATGCTCCCAACTTTGTGGGAACAGTTTGGGGATAACCCCTTCCTGTTCCAACATGACTGTGCACTAGTGCACAAAGCAAAGGCCATAAAGACATGGATGAGGGAGGTTGGTATGGAGGTACTTGACTGGCCTGCACAGAGTCCTGACCTCAACCCGATAGAACACCTTTTGGCCGAATTAGAGCAGAGACTGCGAGCCAGGCCTTCTCATCCAACATCAGTGCCTGATCTCACAAATGCACTTCTGGAAGAATGGTCAAACATTCCTGTAGACACATTCCTAAACCTTATGGACAGCCTTCCCAGAAGAGTTGAAGCTATTATAGCTGCAAATGGTGGCCCGACTCTATACTGAACCCTGGGCTGCCATTATAGTTCATGTGTGTGTAAAGGCACATTTCCCACTACTTAGGACAATCTATTGTATATTACTTGTGATACTGAGCATGGCTATGGACTTAGGGCTGGTTCACACCATAGCGATGGACAACACATTTGCTCACTGCTCAATAGCTAAATGGCTAGCAAAACCACCTGGCACCCAAAAGGTTGCTGGTTCACGTCCTGGATATGTTAATACTTGTGTTGAAGTTTATAATAAACCCCTGGTTGGGTTTCTCACCAAAGACAAGCTGAAATTTTATTTATCTCTTGTCCAAATAGTCTGTAATGTAAGCAAGTTATTTGGGGACTTTAAATTGGAAGCTGCAGCCAGGGACTTGGACATTTCAAATTGTAGGGTTTACACTGCACAGGTTCATCTGGTTAGAAAACTGTTGCTTCTATCAGTGTTTCTCAACTCCAGTCCTCAAGGCATCCCAACAGGTCATGCTTTCAGGATTTCCCTCAGATGAAACAGCTATGGTAATTACTAAGGCAGTGAAACTGATCAAATCACCTGTGAAAAATAATAGAAAGCCTGAAAACATGACCTGTTGGGGGTACTTGAGGACAGGGTTGATAACCACTGACTTAAGCCCCGTACACACGGGACGACGATCGCATACAACAGGTCGCACTAATGACCGTTGTATGTGATATCGATCGTTCGTATGCGCGATTTGAACAGTCGAACATACGACGGTCGTACAAGGGAGTTGTATGAGCAGACTAGAAAACTTGGTCCTACCAACAAGCTCTCATACGACCATTGTATCGTGTGTACAGAGTAGTTGGTACAACAAAGTTGTATTGTGCAAAACACGCATGCTCCAAAGTCAGGAATGGCCGGATGCTAATTACATGCACCTGAACGTTCTTCTGCGGTCATACGATCGTGTAGTGCAGTCAGTATGCTACATACAACAGCCAACATACGATTTGACACTATCGTACGTGCGATCGTCGTCCCATGTGTACGGGGCTTTAGAATTTTGTCCTGGACTTATACTGATACTGGTGGACGTGTACTTCTATTGGGCGTGTGCCAGTGCTAGCTTATATAAGGGACTTCAGTAGGGGGTACTGGTTTGGCCTAATGAGAGGTCAGGTTTGGTGCTGTGGTTTTTGTGGAAGAAGTAATGATATTTGCTAATGGCAAATGTTTTACTAGAGCTGTTTGTTTGCTGAAATGATTGTGCATTTTGACCATCAAAAGTGGCTTGATTTTACCATGTTGTCTGATTGGGGTGTGTATTGCTTGTCTTATACTCATCAATGTTCTTGGTTTAATCTGTGCCTTTTTAATGTTATGTTGTAATGCTTTGTTAGAATGACTGTTCATTATCTTTCTGTAATTTTGCAGCTAATAATGTCATGTGGGTGTTTAGTCATTTTATGAAATGTGTGTGCAGTTATGGACAGTGAAACTAAAATTGACCACTGTAAGGTTTAGTCCAATTTTAGATTGTAAGCTCCTATGAGTAAGGCCCTTCAAACCCAATTGCTAACTGTTTTGCTAAATGTGTATATACTGCAAATACTTTAATGCCAGTAAATATGTACATACTTGTGTTGGCAAAATAAAATGAAATTGATTTTGCTTGTTCTCATTTGTAACTTTTTAAATTAGTTTTGGGGGGTGGTGGTTTTGGGGAAGTGGATTACCTCCTTGGGACCAGTTCACACTGCTGCGGTGTCCGAGATCGGATGTGATACGCACTGCAGTGCAAATCACATGTGATCTGTGCTATGCAAATTTAGCCATACAGATAGTATGGCTGAATTTGCATCGCACCCTGACCAAACTCGCACAGGACCTTTTTTTGTTCCACTGCAGAATCAGATCACATGGGTGCTCACATCCATGCAATGCGATTCCTGTCCGAATTTGCAGTTTGCAGTGCGATCTGCAAACTGATTTGGGGGTGTCATTAGCTTTCTATTGACACACCTAGCAGTTTGTATTTGGCAGTGTGAACTATCTAAGTTGTGTGCGATGTGGGAATTCGCAGGGTTCCCGTATCGCACTAGCGTGAACCAGCACTGAGAAGTCATCGTCTTATTTATATTTGTATAATCCTTACAGATATACATCAGGAGGAAGTGTAATGTGGCTGGAAACAGGAAGTGCTGTGTGCACATGGGCTGCAAGCAATTGTGTGGTGATGCCAAATAAATCAATGAACCCCACCCACACCACATATAGCTCCCACATCCTCCCCTACATTGATCAAAAATGTAATTTCAACTTTCTTGCGGCTATAATGTATTGTCCCCCCCAATCCATACCAAGCCCTTTGGCTCAGGGATGGATTTTAAGGGGAAGGCCACTCCAAATGTTATTACAAAACGCTGGGGGATTCCCCCCAAACTCCATACCCTTTCTGCGCATGCAGCCTGGAGGTCAGGATGGGGGGTGGGCAAGTGAGGGCCTGCCCCACTCTTGGAACAAACCAGGCCACATACCTTTAACATGAGGCGGTGTGTGTTTTGGGGTGGGGGGGGGACCTGCGTGCCCCCCACTCCCCTCAGAGCCTCTTGTACCTATGTTGATGGGGACAAGGACCTCTTCCCGACAACCGTGGTGGTTGGGGGGGCTGATCGAAATGTGGAAGCGCCCATTAACAAAGGGGCCACCAGATCCTGCCCCCCCCCCCATGTGAATGGGTATTGGGTACATCATACCCATTCACCTAAAAAGTGTAAAAAATGTATTTAAAAATGGAGACATTTTTTGTCCCATCTTTTATGTTAAAGTGTCTTGAGATGCACATCCATGGTCAATAGGGATGGTGAGTAAGCGCCTCTAGGTTGGCGTGAAACGCGTTAGCAATTCTTCTCTTGTCTGTACACATGGATTTGGATTTATTAAATTATTGCAAAGGAGTGCGGTCGTCCGGAGTTTCTTTCTGCATATCTGATCAAGCATCTTGAACCTGCACCCTCTGGGACTGTGATACTGCTGGGAGAGCCGGGTGTTCTGGAGCTGTTCACCTTTTCCTCAGGGATGGTCCCCCGGTTCGACTCAAAAGTATGTTCGAATCAAACATCGGGGGGTTGCCGAATCCTGAACATTATGGGGTGCTGGTGGGAAATTTGAATGGCCCATAATGCAGTGAAATTGTGGGGGAATGCTGCCTGCTTATTGGCCAAAGCATGTACATGCGCTGATTGGCCAAAGCATGTACATGCGCTTTGGCCAATCACAGCATGCTCTGCTGTGAGAGCCATGATTGGCCAAAGGAAGGGTGTCTTTGGCCAATCATTGCTCAGCGGGTCTGACTCCACGCCCACACTATATAAGGCCACTTACACAGAGGCCGAATATAGTGAAAACATTTGCAGAGATAGTAAAAGGTTAGGCAGAGGCATATATATGTACAGTATGGTATATATAATACACTGAATTCATTTATTTCAGGGACTTATATAGCCCTGTCACTTTACATATATATTGTACATTCACATCAGTCCCTACCCTCAAGGAGCTTACAATCTATGGTCCCTAACTCACATTCATACATATATTAGGGCCAATTTTAACAGGATCTAATTTACCTACCTGCATGTCTTTGGAGTGTGGGAGGAAACCGGAGTACCTGGAGGAATCCCACACAGACATAGGGAGAGCATGCAAACTCCAGGCAAGTAGTGTTGTGGTTGGGATTTAGAACCAGTGACCCATTTGCTCCCAGGTGAAAGTGCTAACCACTACCCCACTGTGTAGACTATATACAGTGCATGCACACTCGGAAAAGGGTCTGGCATAGATTTTAAGAGGAACTCCACACCAAAATTAAACAGAAATTTTGGGTAGGGGTCCCCCGCAAAGTCAGTACCAGGCCCTTCAGGTCTGGTATGGATTTTAAGGGGAACCCCATGCCAAATTTTGGGGAAATGGAGTTGGGGTCCCCCCACAATGCAAACCAGACCCCAAAGCACACTCCCCATGTTGAGGGCATGTGGCCTGATAAGGTTTGGAGGGGGCGCACTCACTCGTCCCCACCCCCCTGCTATGCCAGGGCTGCATGCTCGCATAAAGGTCTGGTTTGGATTTTGGGGGGAGCCCAACACCATTTTTTTATAAATTTGGTTTAGGGTTCCCCTTAAAATCCATACCAGACCCGAAGGACCCCAACACAATGCTTTTTAAGTGATCTTTATCTATATTGCAGGGAACCAGTAATACATTCCAGCCACGACCTATTTTGAATGACAATTTTTCCTTTACAAATGTAATTTTGCGGTGCCACTGTTCTAAACATCACAGAGATCCATACTAAGGGGACCAGTCAAGCACGATATTTAAGCACTTACCAAACACCCCCCGCAGCGTGATGGCGGCAAAGTGGTTCGTTATCGCAAACCGCCCTCACCTGGCGGGAGCTGCGATGACTAGCATTGTGAGCACGTGCATGCTGCTGGAGGCATGCTCGCACGCTCACTGTGTTCCGGGGGGGGGGGCAGGGAGCGGGTAGGGCAGACTCGATCGCCACTGGCTACCCCCGATGGCCCCTTTGCAGTGAATGAATGGAGGTCCGTGTATGTAAACATGGATCTCTGTTCAGACAGAGGGGGAAGGGCGGTGATCACAGGCTTCCTGTATATGGAAGCCGTGATCACTCCCCTCCCCCTGGCAGCCCAGCCCCCATACAGTTAGAACTCCCCATAGGGAACACAGTTAACCCTCTCCAGGTTAACCCCTTCACTGCCAATGGAATTTCTACAGTAAGCAGTGCATTTTTAGATCACTGATCGCTGTATAAATGCCAATGGTCCAAAAAAAATGTCTAAATGGTCCGACATGTCTGCCGCAATATTGCAGTGCCGTTAAAAATCGCAGATCTCCGCCATTACAAGCAAAACATTTTTAAAAATACAAATTAATTAGCATCATACTTAAACACAGCAACTTTTGTGCAAACAAAACAATAAACGCCGATTTTTTTAACAAAGAAAGGAAGAAGAATATAAATTGGCCAAAAATAAGTAAATAAAATGATTTTTATTTTTTTACAATTGAATTTGTATTTTAGCAAAAATTAAGAAAAACTGGTTATTTTGAAAAATTGTTGCTCTTTTTTTATTTAGAGTGGTGATCAGAAATGACAGAGGAGATTAAATATCACCAAAAGAAAGCTCTATTTGTGGGTAAAAAAGGACACAAATTTTGTTTGGGTACAACGTCACACGACCGCGCAATTGTCAGTTAAAGCAACGCAGTGCCAAATCACAAAAAGTGATCAGGCCTTAAAGCGTGAATTCCTTCCAGGGCTGAAGTAGTTAAAGGAATAATTATTTTTTGTCACTTTAAGGCTGGGTTCACACTATCCGACAAAAAAACGGTCCAACTTTGATCCTACTTTGCTGTGCGATTTACGGTTCTACATAGGGTCAAAGTCGAACCGTTTTTTTGTGAACAGAGATCCCACAATACCACGCGACTTATGTTCTGGGGATCTTGAAGGGGAACTCCACGCCCATTTTTTTTTTAAAAACGGCATGGGTCCCCCTCCAGGAGCATACCAGGCCCTTTGGTCTGGTACGGATTTTAAGGGGAACCCCCACGGCAAAAAAAACGGCGTGGCGTCCCCCCTGAAATCCATACCAGACCCTTATCCGAGCACGCAGCCTGGCAGGCCAGGAAAGGGGGTTTGGACGAGCGAGCGCCCCCCCCTCCTGGACCATACCGGGCCGCATGCCCTCAACATGGGGAGTATGAGTGCTTTGGGGCAGGGGGGGCTCTGCACCCCCCACCCCAAAGCACCTTGTCCCCATGTTGATGAGGGCAAGGGCCTCTCCGCGACAACCCTTGCCGGTGGTTGTCAGGGTCTGCGGGCGGGGACTTAACAGTATGGGGTACACCGTACCCCTACCCATTTACCTGGAAATAAAGTGTACAAAAAAAAACACACTACACAGGTGTTTTAAATATTTTATTAAATCAGCTCCGGCGTCTTCGGCTCTTTTGAGGGGGTCTTTTATCTTCTGAGAGGTCTTCTTTCTTCTCCTTCTCTGCGGCGTCTTCTGCTCTTTTGGTGTTCTTCTCCGCTGTCCCCTTCCCTCTGTTCTTCCTCTCTTCTTCTTCTTCTTCCCATGTAGCCACGATGCAATCTCCTTCACGAATGCCCTCTCCGCTGTGGGCTGTGCCTTATATTGGCATGGGGCGTGGCCACCCAATGATATCAGCCGGAGGCCCCACCCCATATGATGTCACAGCTCCACCCCAAGATGTGACATCATATGGGGCAGGGCCTCCGGGTGATGTCATCGGTTGGAAAAGCCCCATGCCAATATAAGGCACAGCACACAGCGAAGAGGGCATTAGTGAAGGAGATCGCATCATTTCAACATGGGAAGAAGAAGAACAGAGGGAAGGGGCAGCGGAGAAGACCGGCAAAAGAGCAGAAAACACCGCAGAGCAGGAGAAGAAAGAAGACCCCTCAGAAGATAGAAGACCCCCGCAAAAGAGCCAAAGAAAGAAGACCCCTCAGAAGATAGAAGACCCCCGCAAAAGAGCCGAAGAAAGAAGACCCTTCAGAAGATAGAAGACCCCGGCAAAAGAGCCGAAGACACCGAAGAGGGAGAAGAGAGGGGAGAAGAGAGGGGAGAAGATGCCGGAGCTGATTTAATAAAATATTTTAAAAACCTGTGTAGTGTGTTTTTTTTGTACACTTTCTTTCCAGGTAAATGGGTAGGAGTACGATGTACCCCATACTCCTTTACATAGGGTGGGGGGCCGGCATCTGGGGGCCCCCTTGTTAAAGGGGGCTTCCAGATTCTGATAAGTCCCCCCCGCAGACCCCGACAACCACCGGCAAGGGTTGTCGGGAAGAGGCTCTTGTCCTCATGGGGACAAGGTGCTTTGGGTGGGGGGGTGCAGAGCCCCACCTGCCCCAAAGCACCCATACTCCCCATGTTGAGAGCATGTGGCCTGGTATGGTCCAGGAGGGGGGACGCTTGCTCGTCCCCACCCCCTTTCCTGGCCTGCAGTGCTGCGTGCTCAGATAAGGGTCTGGTGTGGATTTCGGGGGGGCGCCATGCCGTTTTTTTTGGCGTGGGGGTTCCCCCTTAAAATCCGTACCAGACCAAAGGGCCTGGTATGCTCCTGGACGGGGACACATGCCATTTTTAAAAAAAAAAAAATTGTGCTCCTAATGTCGGTCCGAGAATCGGACTAGTGTGAACCCAGCCTAACCATTATTAAAACCACTGCTCCTGAAAAAAAAAAATTATAAACTTTTTTCTATTCAGACATTTTCACTAGGGCTAAGGCTGTTAAAATTAGAGAGGGGGGTGATAATGTTTTTTTTTTTTTTTTTTTTTATGGCAATGAACTTGCATACATGCATTAAATGGAGGAGTTCTGAAATCACAGGTTCAATTCCAGCCAACATCAGGCACTTAGAACATGTGATCTGAGAGGAATCTTCACAGGCAAATAGACGCAGCATGTGAGTTAATTTACTCCCTTTTGTGAGAGCTGAAGTTGTAATTGCCTTTAATTGGGAGTTATTTTAAGGCACTGCTGGAGTAGATTTGGGAGGTATAGTAAATCAGGGCCTATATGTCAATATTTTTTAGACATAAAATCTGCTTGACCTCTCCCTTTCTCCTAAAATAGCAAATTATCATAATTAGAGGGGGGATTGGGGAGAAGCTGCAGGAGTGGAAACATGTTACATGTTCCACCTTAAAAACAGGTTCCTAAAGGTAACTGCCCCTAGATTGTATGATACACTGATAAAAGCCTAAACATTAGTGTAAGAAGAAGGTAAAGATTAAATGTGTTACTATAAAGACTAGGGGTTAAAACACTTGCATTTATATATACTGTACTTTAAGTATATATTGTACATAGAAAAAAGAGGGACTTTCAGATAACATTCATTTTAATGTTAATTTTAACTTTTTTCTGAATGTTAATTTTAAAGGTGATTGGTATTTTTGGAGATTGTTTTTTTTTAACATGTATTTCACAGGCTCTGTGTTCACTGGGTCATCTCAGAATGGGTTGGCAGAAAGTAACTTACAGTTTTTCCAGAATTCAACTTCCTGTTTTAAAAAAAGACATGACAATATATAAATTTAGGTCAGATTTTCAGCCTAGTAACTCTCACATATAGATCACACTCTCAGGATAGCAATTATGCATCTGATTATGAGTAAGATAACACCTCTAAATTAATCTAAGGATAGAATAATATATCTCATGTAGCTTGACTTGAATAAATCCAATTTTATTCCCAAAACACCTTAGTAGAAATGTTTAGTTTTAGCGCGCTATCTCGTGGGCAGGTACAGTCAGTGCTTTACTGGTCAATGTGGCTCTCCTGCGTGAACTGCTGTACCTATACTCACACCCACTGCACGCTCCATGAGCGTGCCCGCGAGTCGGGCGACCTCGATGTCTGCCGGCAACCCGCAATCGCCTGTTAGAGAGGAAGAAGGAGGAGCCGCCGATGTAAACACGGCAGTTTCCCGTTCTGACAGGCAACATGACAGAGATCTACTGATCCCTGTGATCGGGATCAGTTAGATCTGTCATGTCACTGCCAACCCAGCCCCCACACAGTTAGAACACACACAGGGAACGCAGTTAACGCCTTGATTGCCCCCTGCAGGTTAACCCTTTCCCTGCCAATGACATTTATACAGTAATCAGTGTGTTTTCTTAGCTGTGATCGCTGTATAAATGTCATTGGTCCCAAAGAAGTGTTAAAAATGTCCGATCTGTCCGCCACAATATCGCAGATCACCGCCATTACTAGTAAAAAAAAAAGTGAAAAAGCCATAAATGAATTCTCATGGTTTGTAAACATGGCAACTTTTGCACAAACCAATATATGCATATTGTGATTTTTTTTACCAAAAATATGAGGAAGTATATATATTGGCCTAAACTGATGAATAAATTTGTTCTTTTACATTTTTTTTTCGATATGTTTTATAGCAAAAAGTAAGAATTATTGTTTTTTTTACAAAATTGTCACTCTTTTTTTTTATAGCGCCTAAAATAAAAAGAGCAGAGGTGATCAAATACCACCAAAAGAAAGTTCTATTTGAGGGGAAAAAAGGACATAAATTTTGTTTGGGTACCACATCGCCCAACCACGAAATTGTCAGTTAAAGCGACACAGTGACAAAACGCAAAAAATGCTCTGGTCAGGAAAGGGGTAAATCCTTCCGGGGCTGAAGTGGTTAAGCAAACATTTGGTTACTATATAAGTATTGCCTTCCAAAAAGATATGGATAAGTATTTCAAACTACAACCTCTAGGCTAGTCTTTAAATAAGGACATTTGGGAACAAAAAGGAAACTTCAGGGAGTAAAGGGATCAGGTTCTCTCACTCTTTTGGGAAGGAACACCCTTCACATAGGATCATCATATTATATAGATCTAAGGTGTTCGATTGATTTCCTTGAAGGCCCTCCGCATATTACTTTCCAGGTCATACCATAAGCAGCTTTCCCCAGGTGTGGTTCCAGACACAGCACCAATAACCTTATTGGTAATTACTTTGAGAAAACTTCTGCTTACTTCTGAATTTAACCAACTGCGTGTTATTATTCTTGTGATAAGATTTTGTTTGTTTGACATATATTTAATTCACTGTATCATAACTCCTAGGGATTAGAGTTGAGCGAACCTCTGGAAGTTCGGGTTCTGCTGGTCCGTCCGAACTTCGGGACAAAGTCCGGGTCCGGGTCCGGACGGAACCCGAACGATCGCACGGACAACGAACCCCATTGAAATCAATGGGGACCCGAACTTTTAGGCACAAAAATGGCTGTAACAAAGTCCTGGAAAGCCCTAGAGGGCTGCAAAAGAAAGTAAAATGGGGTAAGGGTAGGGCAAGTGCCCTACAAAAAAATGGGGACAGGGAAATAACTTTAAATATTTTTAAAAAAATAAAAACATAAAAAAAGCAAAAATGGAGGTGAATGTGGATCATCTTCAAACTGTGTCTGAAAAGTATTAATTAACGGTAGAAGCCATATAACTGTTCTAAAATCATCTTCAAACTAGGGCAAGTGCCCTACAAATAAATGGGGATAGG
>BLSH010022312.1:259660-277966 GCA_018402905.1 Glandirana rugosa
TTGAAACGTATTTTCAATCCCAACGCCATGGCTTGAACTGGGCTTGAAATGGGGCCTGTGGCTTGGGGTAACTTCAGTTACCCCTGGGTTTGAAAAGCCGTGTTTTTACCGACACTTTTTCAGAACCGTTCACGATCTCCCGACGTTTTCCTTCATTTTACCCCCATTCTCATCCTGTTCACGGGATGTTTTTGTACCCCTATCCTTTTTATTGAATTTTAGTTTAATTTTTTTATTTTTACCCTTCCCCCCACCTACACCTCATCCTCGGATCTCCAACTGATCCGGCACTGGCACCGTCACATCCACTATTAAAATCTTGTTATTAGACAGGGAATGTCGTTGTCGTCCTTGGACTGGGATATCCTCATCTCCTGCTGTTGCTGTAAGGGACAGATTATTGTTCTAAAATTATCACCTACACTGCCACGGTCACGGCCTAGTCAACCTCTAGGCTCCTACTCCACATCCACCCCCCTTCCCATTTTTATTTTTTTAATTTGATTTTAAGTTATTTTTCCTATCCCCATGTTTTTGTAGGGCACTTGTCCTACTCTTACCCCCATTTTACTTCCTTTTGCAGCCCTCTAGCACTTGCCAAGACTTTTTCACAGCCATTTTTGTGCCGAAAAGTTTGGGTCCCCATTGACTTCAATGGGGTTCGGTGTCCGGGGTAAAGTTCGGGTCAAGTTCGGTACCGCAACCCTAACTTTTATGCAAAGTTCGGCCGAACCCGAACATCCAGGTGTCCGTTCAACTCTATTAATAACCAGGAGTTGAAAATGAGTTAACCTGTTAATAACCAAGAGTTGAAAACAAGACCAACCTGTAAGTAACATCTTAAACTTCCTATAAGTAATTATATTGTAACTGTGAAATGAGTGCTAGCAGTATTTAAGGTTTTGCTCAGTGCACAGTGTGCCACATGTATGCAAAATTGGTGCTCGAGGATGGATACCACTGTGACAAATATGAGCGGGTTTCCCTTCTGGCAGAGACATGGAGGAGCAAGTTGCAGCAGAAAGGACAACCTTGAAATGGGTTCTCTGCTCACTGAGTAGGTGCTCAGTGCGGTTGATGTGGAGGGTGGAGGGGCAAGTCAGGATTAGAATTAGAATCAGGTAGTAAGATGGGTTAGTGTAGTTAGATGGAGTGGTAGGGGCTCACAGACAAGGAAAGCCAGTCCTGTGTTTGTGCACCAAAACAAATTTGCCAAGTTGAGTGAAGATGTGGAGGTGGCAAACACAGAACACACATTCCCTGGATGTCACTGCTACCTGTAACAGCTGGGAGAGCAGCCCATCTAGTAGTGGTGGTGGGGGTAGTGCAGGTAGGCCTAGACAGTTGGTGGTAATAAGGGATTCTATAATCAGAAGGACTGATAGAATAATTTGTCAAATGGTTTGCTGTCTCCCTGGTGCTAGGGTTCGGCATGTGGTGGACAGGGTTGATAAATTACTGGGAGCGGCTGGGAAGGACCCAGCTTTCTTGGTCCATGTTGGAACCAATGACAGAATACAAGGAAGGTGGAGGTTCCTTAAGAATCAATTTAATGAACTATGCTGCAAGTTGAAGGGAAGGACGCGTGTGGCTGAACATCGCAGGTCCATCATTAACCACTTCAGCCCTGGAAGGATTTACCCACTTCCTGACCAGGCAATTTTTTGCGATACGGCACTGCATCCTTATAACTGACAATTGCGCGGTCGTGCGATGTTGTACCCAAACAAAATTTATGTCCTTTTTTCCCACACATAGAGCTTTCTTTTAGTGGTTGATCACCTCTATGGTTTTTATTTTTTGCTCTATAAACAAAAAAGAGCGACAGTTTTGAAGAAAAAAAAAAATATATTTTTTGCTATAATAAATATCCAAAAAAATGTAGGAAAACTAATTTCTTCCTCAGTTTAGGCCAATATGTATTCTGCTACATATTTTTAGTACAAAAAAAATTACAATAAGCGTATATTGATTGGTTTGCGCAAAGGTTATAGCATCTACAAAATAGGGGATAGATTTATGGCATTTTTATCATTATTTTTTTTTTTCTAGTAATGGCAGTGATCAGGATTTTTTAGCGGGACTGCAAGATTGCGGAGGAAAGATCAGACACTTTTTTGGGGCCAGTGACATTTATACAGCGATCAGAGCTAAAAATAGCCACTGATTGCTGTATAAATGTCACTGGCAGGCAAGGGGTTAACACCAGGGCAATCAAAGGGTTAAATGTGTTCCCTGGGAGGTGTTTCTAACTGTATGGGGGCTGGGCTGACTGGAAGAGGAATGATATCGTTGTTCCCGATCACTGGGAAGGGACAATCTCACTCAACTCCCCTGTCAGAACGGGGATCTGATTTGTTTACACTGGCAGATTCCTGTTCTGCTTGTCTCTGGAGTGATCGCGGGTGGCCGGTGGACATCGAGTCTGCCCCACCTGCTGATTGGCTCCCCGCTAGCCAGTGGGCAGGCTCCTCCTGCTATGGCGATTCAGGGGAACAAGCTGACCTGCCGCCGTAAAAAAATGGCGGCTGGTCGTCAAGTGGTTAAGGGTAATGACAAATACAGTCCTGACAGCCCTGGCTAGCGAACACATACTGAAGGGGTGCCTCGCAGACAATGAAAAGTTTGCTTTATTATGTAAGCGTGAGACCATGTGGATTTATAAGTTGATTTAACTCTCCCCCCACGGTTGAATGAAGAATTGGATACCAATACGCTCATTTACTGAGAGTTTACAGTCACATAATGTTAATTACTTCCTTACTTTTGTTTTTTTAGACATATTGGCTTATACTCTCTCAAACATATATACGTTTTTTTATATTTTGGTGTGTGTTGTCACATTCAGGTATTTTTTCAAGTTGGATGTATGAAGTTTTGAGTGGTATTTGCATTGTACACACTCAAACTCACATAATATTCGTGGGGCCACATCAGGTTGGCCTTTTAATAAATATATTCATTCATGTAATTAAAATGTATTTTTTATTGAATTTCTTAATTTTTTTACATATGCACAGTAGAAGGCATTGTTGCAACTTTCCATGTGGATTTTAATGTTTTAACTTATTGTTAAGGGTTAATCACTGATCTGGAATGGATGGTTGATCCGCCCCCTGGTTTCCCTTAAATACTTTTTCATTCGCTGGCTCTCATCAGATGACCTGAAAAAGGGATTAATCCCCAAAACATGTAGTTAGCCTCTTGAGAGCACCGGCATTCTGTTCCTACACCTTCCCATCTCCACATTGGATCTCAGCCCTGCTGCCACTGATCCTGGCTTCCGCTCTGCCCGATGTCTTCCTACCATCACTGGAGATCTGGCCATCATATTCCTATGGCATATTTGAGCCGAGTGGGGTCCCCACCTCCATTGGCAACAGAGCTCATCACTCATGGGCTGCCTGCCCAATCCCTGGAACACCAGTACACGGAGACAACAATCCATCCCTTCAGGTACAGCCACATCTTTCACCCGATCAGTGAATTTCATTGAACCCATTCCATTCTTTTGGCTGAACCTTTGTGTTTGTTCCAATGGGTCTGGTTTAATTAAAGATTTTTACCACATTCAAATCTTTTGGCATTTTGGTGCTTATATCGGATCAGCGCTTCCCTGTTGGTTTACTCTTTATTGCCTCATTCAGTCCCATGAGACTGGGAGCAGCGGCCGGATATTAACCCTTTTCTTCAACAACATTGCTTTGACTGGACACTTCCATGCACTGAGGCTTCTGTTGGTTTTTGAATCTCCCTAACTGGCCACCAACAGCAATTAAAACTGACAAGCGTTCTAATTCCTCTACTTTTTCCAAAACTAAAAAAAAGTTTTGCCTTTAGTTATACTTTAATAAAATCTCTGTACCCCCAAGTAGATTTTTTTACATGTTTTTTCTTTGATTCCTGGGGCAGTATTCAACCCAATACCATTTGTTTGACAATATCTTGCCTATTAGCCTATAAATGGTCACTACTTTTTTTGTAACATTTGACTTCCATTCACATCAATGAGTTTTGGATTTGGCACCCAAACTTTAGTAATATTTGGAAAACCAGCTCTGAATTGAATTGAACTGAACTGGACTGAACCCAGGTATATTTGGTTCAGCCTTATTTTAATAGAACAAAAGGGACTAAATAAGATAAGTTGGTTGTTAGGCTTTACATATACTTTAAAGAATTCAGATACATGCCTCCATCTTTCTTTCAGAAAATACAGTCAGCTATCATTTACTGAAGGTTATTATAATATAATGCTTTTAGAAAATCACAATGCAGCAAGTGTTGTTTATGAGTGTATCTCTGAAGACCTAATAACTTGTTTGCCAGAGGTCACAAATTCTTAATAATGTATTGATGCCCGTTGTCCATAGCCAAGACATTAATTAAAGCATCACACTGTATGATCTTTTTGTGCTTCCAGTGCTCTATTTTCCTGCAGGACTTAATAAAGTTTAATAAAGATTTCAATTTTCACAACCAAACTAAAGACCCTCAGATAATAGTTTAGGTAAATTCAGTAAAGTTTCTTCTGAAACAGATGTAATATATTTACTGGATGTTAGACAGGCAGTCTTGGCTAGTAAAACACATGTATTATGTTTTGCTAATATGCTCTGCAGCTTGGATTTGTTGCACTAAAGATTATGACCTTTCTATCAACTGTTCCTGCTTAACAACTGACACAGTTAATGTTCTAGAAGACAGAGGAAGCCTGGTAATAATCACAGGACACAGGTGCCCACAGGGAAGATGCAATAAGATAATTTTTCTGCACGCACCTCAGTTAGGAGTTACAAATCTCACTGCAACTAACAATCTGTCAGCCACTGTACTGAAATATGCTATAGTCATGATAGGTTCACTCTATCATTTACTCAGTGATGCTTTTGAGAACACTATCCAGTGCAAGGTGAGTAACATTTTATAGAGAATGAGTTACTTTTCCTATTTAGGGCATCTTGAAAGCTCACTCATTGATGCTCACCTTTGCTGCAATATCTTGCAACCCCGTTCCTCGATCAGAAATACCCAGTACTTATGGCTATGGGAAAGCATTTGACTTTCTCTCCACCTCGTCATGATGCAAAGCTCAGACAAACATGTTATACTTACCTGCTCTGTGCAGTGGTTTTGCACAGAGCAGCCCAGACCCTCCTCTTCTCGAGACCTCCCTCCTGCCGGGTACCCCCACAGCAAGCAGCTTCTCCTGATTGGCTCACTGACTGTGATTGACAGCAGTGGGAGCCATTGGCCCTGATGCTGCCAAAAGTCAACAGGAGTGTGAGTCTCCAGAGAGGCAATGGAGACAAGGTGCTTTGGGGAGGGACAAAGCCCCCCTGCCCCAAAGCACCCTCCCATGTTGAGGACATGTGGCCTGGTATGGTTCTGGAAGAGAGGGGCCCCCTTTTGCTGGACTGCATGCTCAGATAAAGGCCTGGTATGGATCAGGAAATACCATACTTTTTTTATCTGCATTTTTCATTGGCGGCATTCTTTTGTCTACATTTCAGCTGTCAGCAGGGAAGCCCGCTGACAACTGATAAGTCATCTGTTGTTAAGGATGTGGCAGCCAGCTTCCTGATCCTTAACCACTTTCCGCCCAGTCTATAGACAAGTGAGGACTGGGCGGTGGCTTTGTTATCATGACTGGATGTCATATGACGTCTTCAGGATAACCCGCAATTGCGCGCCCGTGAATCACAGCGATTGGTGGTGTGGTGGGTCTGACCCACTGCATTACTGATCTCGGCAAATAGCTCAGCACAGACCCCCCTAACAGGAAGAGCCGTTTATTGGCTTTTCCTCTAGTTGCATCTGCATATGCGAGTAGAGGAGAGCTGATCAGCGGCTCTCCTGATGGGGGGCTGTGCTGAGTGTTTACCTAGGATCACCACCCACGGACCACAAGGGAGTCGACCCTAGGCCACCAGGGAGACGATCAGGGAGCCCACACTAGACCACCAGGTAAGAGGCATAATGCCCAACATGGCTGGCACTCACTGCCAATTACAGATGCCACCCTGGACCACCAGGGAATGGACACCTTAGAGTGCCCTCTTTTAGTGCTGCCTATTAGTGTCCACCAGTGCCCACCAGTGCCACTTATCAGTCCCCACCAGTGCCACCTTTCAGTGTCCAACATGGCTGGCACTCAGTGCCAATTGCAGATGCCACCCTAGACCACCAAAGAATGGACACCTTACAGTGCCCTCTTTTAATGCCACCTATTAGTGTCCAGTACCCACCAGTGCCACCTATCAGTGCCCACCAGTACCCACCAGTGCCACCTATCAATACCCACCAGTGCCACCTATCAGTGCCCCCTATTAGTGCCCATCAGTGCCACCTATCAGTGCCCAGTGCCACCTATTAGTGCCCAACAGTGCTGCCTATGAATGCCCATCAGTGCTGCATATCAGTGCCACCTATCAGTGCCCGTCAGTGCTGCTTATCAGTGTCGCCTATCAGTGCCCATCAGTGCTGCATATAAGTGCCTCATCATCAGTGCCCATCAGTGCCACCTCATCAGTACTGCCTCATCAGTGTAGCCTATCAGTGCCCATCTGTAATGGAGAAAATGTACTTATTTACAAAGTTTTGTGACAGAAACAGAGAACACCTTTTTTTTTCACATTTTTCTGTCTTTTTTTATTTGTAGCGCACCACAGAGGTGATCAAATACCACCAAAAAGAAAGCTCTATTTGTGGGAACAAAATGATAAAAATTTAGTTTGGGCGCAGTGTCGCATGACCACGCAATCGTCATTCAAAATGCAACAGCGCGGAAAGCTGAAAATTGGTTTGGGCGGGAAGGGGGGGTAAGTGCCTGGTATTGAAGTGGTTAACAATCAGCTATTTTTCACACAGAATTAGAATCTGTCTATCATTTTTCGACTGATCCGAATTGGAAAAACTTTCAGAAAATTTGGAATTCGCTAGAAAATTAATAAACTAAACTAAATAAATAAATAAAACGAAATTAAACTAAACGAATTCTGAAACGAATCAACAAAACATAATTAGTAACATAACAAATCTATCAGAAACTAAACAAATGTTTCACTTCTGCTCATGTCTAATAGACATTTGGAAAAAATGGTTGATAACTTTGGAATTTTATCAAATCTGAATTGAGTTTCTTGAATAAAGCAAAGTTATGCTTGCATGCATTTCATGTCAGACAGCATAATGGAATGTTCTTTGGGTGTAATGAGTCTCCAAAACTTTGTTTTTTGTTTTTTTGTTTGCTTTGTTTTTTTTTTGTTTGTTGTTTTTCTATCATGGAGGACTGATTTTTTTCAGTTAATTATCACTCACTGAGTTTTGTTCTGTTGATAATATATTATTTCCTGGCGCTACACTTTTCTTTATATTGTTTACATAAGCTGGGTATACTGCTTGTTTGTGACAGCGGCCACTTTACCACAGCTTAAAGACATGTTTTTATTGTTATTTTACCTTGATTTTAGTGAGTATACTAGTATATGCTGCAGTGGTTATTGCAGCATATTATGGACATTTTTGAAACTAGGGCCAGCAGAGCCTTTAATGTGGATGATGTTATTAATATTAATAAAGAAACTGATGCATGGCACTTTTATTCAACTTAAGAATGTTATAACTTCAGAAATTCATACTTGGTAGAACACTTTTTGTTAGAAAAATATGTCGCTGACAAAATGGTCCCATGTTCTCTTAGATGGGATATTCCCCCAGATAGGGATGGTAGCAATGATGACCATAAATGGTTCAAATATTTTAATAATGCTGGCATTGATTTATTGTCCATAATGAACTCTAGAAAAAGGGAATTGTTAAGATTAAAGATAAACTCTTGCATTTTAAAGATAAGGCTGACTATAAGAAAGAGTCTGATAGATTTAAAAAAAACTCTGGAAGAGACTGAAATGGAATAAAGGTTTAAAAAAAGGAATAAATACATAAGAGATTATCATGACTATAAAGACGGCAAAGTCTTTAAATGGCAAGATGATGTACCCCCAAAGGCGCAGAGCTCTACCCCTAACACTACGGAGGGTCAACCCTGACCAATATTGGTTACACAACCCCCCAGAACCCATAATGAAGGGTCCCTGGGCTCTAAAACAACCCACAGACCTCCCAAGAAAGGCAAACAGCCTAGAAAGGGGGATAATCATGGCGGGGGAAGCAGTCCATATAGAGTCCCCACATACAATAGATTTGAGCTTCTTTATTCTAGGGAAGATGAAGCAGTTGATGATAGATGGATTGAATCTTATGGCACTGACTCTTATGGTCATCAAAATAGATCTGTGTACTGGGGCCAAGGTGATATGTCCCCTAGATCCCCGCTGAGGTCCTCTAGACCACCACCACGGTCCAAAAAGTGGTCTTGAAATACATCCTGGGACACATCTTATAATGATAATCATCATTGGGGATGAGAAGAATGAAAACCTACCTAATACCAACCATCAAGAGACAACAGTTACATGGGCAATAATAGAGGTAAAACACAAGGAGACGTAATAACCATACCCAGCCCCAGAGACCACCATATGGTTAAGAATATCACTATGGAACATTCCATCCCTCAGAGCCATACCAAAGAATGAAGATGCAATATAACCATTTTTTAGAGGAGTGAACAGGGAGAAAAAAAAAGTATAGTAGAAGAGGAGGCAAACGAGGAGGAAGAAAGATTAACAGACACCAAAAAAGGATGCAGACACCACAGGTATATTTAATCTCAGTAAGGTTGAGTTGAGTGATGATGAGGCACTGACTTTAAGCAAGGGTTTGAAATATGCCCCTAAAGCTAAATTCAATACATTTCAGACATTCGTAGATCTGCATAAATTTACGAGACAAATCTCACTCAAAAAACATTTTGTGCATAATCCTATATCACAACATCCAGAAGTTCGGAGCAAACAAGAGGTTTGGAACTTTGAATGAGGCACAAGGAGGGCTAAAAAACATATATGCATGCATCAATGTAAGCTCTACATGTTTCGGGATTACACCACCTCGTCAGGAGCGGGTGCATGCAGGGTACAATATCTATAAAATAAAAAATATAATATGTAATGTTTGTAAAACTCAAAATGACAAACAATTGTCTCCATAAACAGGGAATGTGTTTGTACACATCCAGAAGGGGATAAGGGAAAAACATTGAGGGGGGAATATAAACACTTGATGTTACATTGCTTTTTAGATCACATGGAGCCATGGGAATTTACAACACAGACTTTGTCAGTGTAGATGGCATGTCCCTCTGGGGCACCAAAACCAAGCACACCATTGTTTTTCTTGTGAAATTCCCAATAAGTTTGATGTGTCACATGACCCTCTTCCTATTGAAAAAACAAAAGTTGGATTCAAAATGGCCGACTTCAAAATGGCCGTCATGGTCGCCACCCATCTTGAAAAGTTTCCCCCCTCACATATACTAATGTGCCACAAATAGGAAGTTAATATCACCAACCATTCCCATTTTATTAAGGTGTATCCATATAAATGGGCCACCCTGTAGTACTGGTGCTTTGAGGGACAGATTGCACACCTCATCCTGCTGCACAGAACGATCTGACTGGACTATCTAGAGTCTGTTGCTTTAAGGGAAAGATTATTGTTCTAAAATCATCATCAAGTTGTACAGGGAAATGTTCCAGCTGTTGCTTTAAAGGAAAGATTATTGTTCTAAAATCATCATCAAGTTGTACAGGGAAAGGTTCCAGTTGTTGCTTTAAGGGAAAGATTAGTGTTCTAAAATCATCATCAAGTTGTACAGGGAAAGGTTCCAGCTGTTGCTTTAAGGGAAAGATTAGTGTTCTAAAATCATCTCCAAGTTGTACAGGGAAAGGTTCCAGCTGTTGCTTTAAGTGAAAGATTATTGTTCTAAAATCATCTTCAAGTTGTACAGGTAAAGGTTCCAGCTGTTGCTTTAAGGGAAAGATTATTGTTCTAAAATCATCTTCAAAGTGTGTGGGAAAAGCCTATTGCAGGGGCATAGAGCCATATTAGTGTTCTAAAATCATCTTCAAAGTGTGTGGGAAAACCCTGTTTCAGCCGCATGAAGCCATATTAGTGTTCTAAAATCATCTTCAAAGTGTGTGGGAAAACCCTGTTTCAGCCGCATGAAGCCTTATTAGTGTTCTAAAATCATCTTCAAAGTGTATGGGAAAACCCTGTTTCAGCCGCGTGGAGCCATATTAGTGTTCTAAAATCATCTTCAAAGTGTGTGGGAAAACCCTGTTTCAGCCGCGTGGAGCCATATTAGTGTTCTAAAATCATCTTCACAGTGTGTGGGAAAACCCTGTTTCAGCCGCATGAAGCCATATTAGTGTTCTAAAATCATCTTCAAAGTGTGTGGAAGAACCCTGTTTCAGCCGCGTGGAGCCATATTAGTGTTCTAAAATCATCTTCAAAGTGTGTGGGAAAACCCGGTTTCAGCCGCTTGGAGCCATATTAGTGTTCTAAAATCATCTTCAAAGTGTGTGGGAAAACCCTGTTTCAGCCGCATGAAGCCATATTAGTGTTCTAAAATCATCTTCACTGAAGAGAGCACTTGAGGTAGAACAGTGGGAGGAAGAGGACTTCCTTTCCTCTCAAAGCCCCTTTTATGCAGATAGCATTCCTGCAGGGCCACCAAACACACAGGAAGAAGAGAAGAAGGAGGAGGAGGATTGTGTCTGCATGGATGTAGAGGATAGCACGCAGCAGTCTCTAAGGGATGGTTTTCAGTCTCCAGAAACCCAAGGAGTTTTACGTGGCTGTAAGGAGGTAGTTCCTGACAATGTCATCCTCAGTGACCCAGAGGACTCACAATATCATGCCTCTGCAAACGTATGCTGCATGGGTTTCCTGATGCAGCAAAGCCTGTGAAAGGACCCTAGGATTCATGGTATCAAGGAGAGAGATCATTACTGGCTGACAACCCTTCTTGATCCATGTTACAAGGGTAAAGTTGCAGAACTTATCCTTCGCAGAGGGAGCAGAGGATGAAAAGTTTGTGTAACGCCTTTCCAGACCCTGGGAGGTTACCATTTCCTGGTGCTGGACAACGTGTTGCTGAGGCTTCGTTCGGTCAGAGGGAGACCGGTGGAGAAGGTGACTGGCTGACATGTCTTTTAAACAATTTTTCAGTCCTCAGTGCCAAGGGCTGATAGGTTCAGGCAACCATTGCCAGCGTATGCATTACATGGTGCAGGAATATCTAGGGGCGAAAGCAGACTTGGAGACTTTTCCAACTGAGCATCCACTGGGTTACTGGGTCTTGAGGATGGACCAATGGCCATAACTTGCTCAATATGCAATCAAGCTACTGGCCTGTTATGCACCTAGCATGCTTTCTAAATGGACATACAGTGCTGCTGGAGGGTTTGTAAGGGATCAAAGAGTGTGCCTGTCCACAGACTCTGTCAGGCTCACATTTATAAAAATGCATCAGTCCTGGATCAGCAGCTATCAAGCCCCTGATGCTGATGTAACTGATTGAATTTGCTAGGGATCTGGGATCCCTTGAAGACTGTCTATGCTGCCTAAGTGCCTATCATATTCCTGAATCTTCATAATGTTAGCTTCCTACAATATTTTTGGTTTAGGGCACCACCAATACCCAAGGCACAATTTTTCTGCACCTGTTTGACTGGGGCATGTAATTACAATGTTTTAAATGTTTTTTAACAGCAGGGCCCATTTCTGCGCCCAACAAGAGTAACTATGAGGAGGTTACAATGTTTAGGCACCACCAACACCCAAGGCCCAATTTGCACCTATTTCACGGAGGCATGTAATTACAATTTTTAAAATAATTGTTTACAGCAAGGCCCAATCCTGCGCCCAACAAGAGTAACTGTGAGGGGTTACAGTGTTCAGGCACCACTATGCCCAAGGCCTAATTTTTCTGCACCGGTTTGGGGTATATAATTACAATGTTTAAAATCCTTTTTTAACAGCAGGACCCATTCATGTGCCCAACAACAGTAACTGTGAGGGGTTACAGTGTTCAGGCACCACCAACATCCAAGGCCCAATTTTTCTGCACCTGTTTGACTGGGCCATGTAATTACAATTTTTAAAATCATTTTTAACAGCAGGGCCCATTCCTGCACCCAACAAGAGTAACAGTGAGGGTTTACAGTGTTCAGGCACCCCCAACACCCAAGGCCCAATTTTTCTGCATTTGTTTGACTGGGGCATGGGACACTTTTATATAGTCCAGTCTCCCGTAGTATATATAATACAGTTCAGAGTATATAGTGCAGTTCGCATAATATATATATATATATCAGTTCAGAGTATATAGTTCAGTCCACATAGTATATATATATATATTGCAGTTCAGAGTATATAGTGCAGTCTGTACAGTATATACAGACTGCACTATATACTCTTCAGATTATCAGCTCAGAGTATATAGTGCAGTCCGCATAGTATATATATTGCAGTTCAGAGTATATAGTGCAGTCTGCATAGTTTATATATTACAGTTCAAAGTATACAGTGCATTCTATATAGTATGTATATATATCAGTTCAGAGGGTATAGTGCAGTCCGCATAGTATATATAATGCAGTTCAGAGTATATAGTGCAGTCCGCATAGTATTTATATTGCAGTTCAGAGTATATAAAGCAGTCTGCATAATATATATATTGCAGTTCAGAGTATAAAGTGCAGTCCGCATAGTATTTATATTGCAATTCAGAGTATATAGTGCAGTCCGTATAGTTTATATACATGTCAGGTTAGAGTATATAGCACAGACATTGTAGTATACATATAATACAGTGAAGAATATATAGTGCAGTCAGTGTAGTATATATACCACAGTGTATTGAAGTGGTTAAGGGGAACCCCGCACCAATTTTTTTTTTAAAAATGGCGTGGGGGTCCCCCCAAAATCCATACCAGGCCCTTCAGGTCTGGTATCGATTTTAAGGGGAACCCCACACCAAAATTTTAAAAAAATGGCCTGGGCCCCCCAAATCCATACCAGACCCTTATCTGAGCATGCAACCTGGCAGGTCAGGATAGGGGGAGACGAGTGAGTGCCCCCCTCCTGAACCATACCAGGCCACATGCCCTCAACATGGGGAGGGTGCTTTGGGGTCCCTCCCAAAGCACCTTGTCCCCATGTTGATGGGGACAAGGGCCTCATTCTGACAACCCTGGGCTGTGGTTGTCAGGGTCTGCGGGCAGGGAGCTTATCAGAATCTGGAAGCCCCCTTTAACAGAGGGGCCCCCAGATCCCGGCCCCCCATGTGAATGAGTATCAAGTACATCATACCCCTAACCATTCACCAAAAAAGCTGTCCCATTGAGAGACACTTGCTGATTGACAGGTAATTGGAAACCCATGGGGTTTGTTTTGATGTCTGGTTTGCCATTTGAAAGGCTTACTCTCTGTTTGTCCTGGTGATAATTTAAACCCCACAGTGGGATATTTTAGAATGGGGGAACAAATTTAAGTTAATATAGCATGGGTCCCCCTTAGTTTGAAGTCAATGAGCTCAGTCACTATTGCCACTGGGAGTAAACATCCAAAATACTGAGTTGTCAGTGCAACAGACTAAAGAGGTTTTTTTATCTGGGCACATGTTCCAGTGTGCTACGACTAAGGCTGTCACCGAAATGCAACAGCATCTTTGTTTTATTTTCACCCTTTGTAGTCAATATAAATGCACATATGGATTTCAGTCTTGCCGGCTCCATCTTTCTGCGCACATGTTCCTGTGGCATCTGTTTAAGAGGCATTTCCCTCACTTTGGAGCAATTTTTTTCTTACTTCCTGTTGGGTTAATAGGATGGGAGGTGAAGGTAAATCATCTGAATGGGACATGGCACTGAAGCCTGCCAGGGGTTTTACACAAACCCCATTGAAAAAATTAAAACACAGTTTTAACTTTTGATATACCTTAAAAGCCATATTGTGTGTTTGGAGTAATGTACTTCCATTTGCAGTAACAAGCATTATTTTAAATCATTTTAATTCCCCTTACCTGGCTGCTATAAACAGAGGTTACAAACATGTGTTATTTTCATAGACATTTAAAATTATCATGCTGGCCATAATTATTTGAAACTGCAAAATAAATTGAAAATAAATCTTTTGCTGCAGCATTCCTGTGCAATTGAGATAACTTTCTGACACGAAATAGAAAAAATATGTATTTAAACAGTGGTATGGGATCTACATTGCCATTTCCATCTATAATATGTGCCCTGCAATAACTTAAGCATATTGGGCTGAGGATATTGACCCTAAAACTTCACATGTCTGCTGGGAATTGAGAACACTTTTGACTCTGACAAAGACTGACAATATAACATGATTCATTTGAGCATTAGAAGAGAGCAAATTAACCTTCAATACTGTTTGTTACGAAAAGGTGAAACTTAATGTTCCTGTCTACCAGAAAGAAAATGTTTTTTAAAATATTGAAATATATTATGGCTTATTTCTGAAACTCTCACATTTCTTTCTCTTCTTTGTGAATTCACATATACAGTATAACATCATGGCTATTTCAAAACCAAAGGGTACGCCATTGTATTTCAAAAAGGGAATGGAATTAAATTGTGTCAAGTACAGGAATCGAGTTTGGGTTTTAAAGTATACCTTTGCATCAAACACAGCTGAATAGAATATTTAAAGTTAAAACAAAATATATTCATTTTATTATATTTACCCCTCTCTAAGTGACAGTATTTTTGCAAAGGTCCCCTGACTCCATATACTCACCTTACTAGAGTTCTGCCCCTTCATCTTCTGCAGCTGACACAAAAATGTCTGGTGTTTAAAACTTGGAGTAATGGTGATATCACTCTCACAGCCATCGGTGTGCTGATTACCTGATTGGCTTGAGCACTTTTTCAGGGGAGGTGGTCACATTCTCCTCCATACTTGCAAGTTCCTGGTATTGTGGATGGCTGGAATAAAGAATGAAAATTGGTTGTTTCATTTAAGTTATTATAGTGGGTTTATTGCCAAGTTCAGAGCAGGTGTCGTCATATTAAGGAGAATCCATGAACTAGTATGCCATGAAAGTCCATATACAAGTCCATATAAAAAAGCATAGAGGTTTTAAAAAGAAACAGATACTTTGAAACACATCACCCTATTGGTCCACTTCCAGTTTTCCTCTGATGTCCCTTCTAGCTCGGCAATATCCATTCTCAATGCTGGTTAACACAGCACTGAGCTGGCATTGCTTGGCTATCCCCTGGATACATCTGTCACTGGGTTTTATTTCCTAAAGATGGAAAGTGCAAAATCAGACTCACTTCAGCTTGTTCAGTTACACGTTTGCAATAAAACCTGGAAGCTGACTGGTTTCTATGCTGAAGTGAGCCTGATTTTGCACTCTCCAGCTTTAGTAAATAAACACCATTGAGCTTTCCGGAGATGACTGCGGGACACCAATAACATCATGCTGCAGATTATCAGTTACGCTTGCTTGACTTTTTAGACATGTGAGTTGCAAATTGGCTTAGTAGATACTTCTCAGTTTCTTTAACATTGCACTTAGACTGCCACTCCTTTTTGTTTTCTTTTTTAAATGTTTTTATTTATAAAAACTGTAAAAATAACCCCAACATTAAAACTACCCCTAATCAAGCTTGCAAATACAAAATGAAAAAGTATATTAAGTGTAGAAAAGATGTTCATGAAAGCTAGGCCTAAAATACTGAATCCCAAAATTTTAATGAGTGTAGATAAAAAAGGACTGTATTGAAACTGAAATGTCTATACCAAAAGGTATAGTATTAAACATGTGTATCCCAGTTGCAAGATGATCTCCAGCTGAGGAGTACTCTCCTCAAAGACAATGACATATGTTTTCTTTGTAAGATGTCACACTAACTAAAGTAAAGTGAACCATTAACCGCTTCCCGACCAGCGCCGGAAATAGGCGGTGGTCGGTTTTGAGCGGCTCTACCGGGACATAGCCTGCAGCTGCAGGCTATATCCCGGTATAATTTTTTAGAGCGGGAGGTCGGCTATCCAGGGGTAATGACTGATCTGGCTTGGGAGCCGCTCGGCCGTTACCCCAGGGGGCGGGAGGGGACATCCCCCCTCCCGCTGCATTCTGCCGCTCTTCTCCGGCCTCCCGTCCCACCGGGAGACCGGAGCGTAATTTTTTAAAAATTGCTGCCGTTAGCCGCCGAGTAAACCGGAAGTGACGTTGTGACGTCGCTTCCGGAATTTGCAGAAGGAGACCCGATCGGAGCCGATTAAGGCTAGAAGGAGACCTGATAGAAGCCTTAATCGGCTCCGATCGGGTCTCCTTCAGCAAATTCCGGAAGCGACGTCACAATGTCACTTCCAGTTTACTTGGTGGCTAACGGCGCCAATTTTTAAAAAATGACAGTATTCAGAATCACTGTTTTTGGCGATCTGAATACTGCGAAGTGCAAAGGAGGGATGAGGGGTCTAGACCCCCCAGCCCTCCAAAAAGTGTACCTGTCACCAAATATTACTATCACAAGGGATGTTTACATTCCTTGTGATAGCAATAAAAGTGATCAGATTGTTTTTTTTTTAAAGGAACAGTGTTAAAAATAAAAAAATAACTAAAATTAAAAAAAAAAAAATTTAAAGCGCCACCGTCCCCGTGAGCTCGCGCAGCAAAGAAAATGCATACGTAAGTCACGCCCATGCATGAAAATGGTGTTCAACCCACACATGTGAGGTATCGCTACGATCGCCAGAGTGTGAGCAGTAATTCTAGCAAAAGATCTCCTCTGCACCTCTAACCTGGTAACCGATAAAAATTTTTAAAGTGTCGCCTATGAAACTTTTTAAATAACGGACTTTGTCGCCATTCCGCGAGTGCACGCAATTTTCAGCCGTGTCATGTATGGTATCTATTTACTCGGCGTAACATCCTCTTTCACAATATACAAAAAAAATGGGCTAACTTTACTGTTGTCTTATTTTTTAATTTTAAAAAAGTACATTTTTTCCAAAAAAGCGCTTGAAAGACCGCTGCGCAAATACCGTGTGACAAAAAGTATTGCAACGAGAGCCATTTTATTCTCTAGGGTGTTTGAATATATATATATATATATATATATATATATATATATATATAATGTTTGGGGGTTCTAAGTAATTTTCTAGCAAAAAAAACTGTTTTTAGCTAGTAACCAACAAAGGTAAAAAAGGGGCCCGGTTGGTAAGTGGTTAATGTGCAACTGGTAATTATCACAAATGGCATGAAAAGTTAAAAATTCCTCAATCAAATTACAAAAAAGGTGAAAAGTTCATATATCACATAAATAAATAAATAATATAAAGTTCATGCAAACAAAAAAGTCCAACACCAAATAATGTAATTCAGAATGAATTCCAGGATACAGCAATCCTCTGCACTCCAAGTATAGGGAAAACACCATGGGGGTAATTTACTATACCGCTTAGGCGCACATTTGCGCAACTATACGCTATTTAACGGCAGAAAAGCACAAATAGCGGTGAATAGCGCACATATGGAATTCGCTATAGCGGCGGCTGCAAATAACTCCCAAGCTTGAATTTACTATAGCGCAAAAGTCACAGATAACGGCCAACTCCTTACTCCAGTCCAGACCTGGAGTAGTGCAAATAGAAATAATGTTTGGAGCATGATCTGATCCCCCAAATTGTACTAAAAGATGTGGTATATTGTTTAATGATGATCTGCTTTTAAACTGTGTGAAAAAGTGATTTCTACACTGAAATATCTTAAAAACTCTGAGAAGAGATACATTCCCCGTCTCTTTACGCCTAGGTGCAGAGCACAGCTGAGCACAACTCAGTATGTTCAGACACAAAACAACTCAGTTTTTAACTCTCATGGAGTAATTCTTTGAGTAGATAGTAAATACCAAAATGAGAGTTATTTTACACAGATTAGTGTAGTAGTGTTGAGCGAACCCGGACTGTAACGTTCGGGTCCGTACCGAACTTTCGGGTGTCCGTGGCATGGACCCGGACCCGGACATTTCAAAAATCGTTCGGGTTCGGTCCGGGGTTCTGCTATTTTACTCCACGTGTTGAGAAGCTGCAGGGCAGCCAATCAACAAGTGTTTCACTGGTTTGCCCTTAGAAGCCATCACAGCCATGCCTACTAATGGCATGGCTGTGATTGGCCGGTGCATCATGTGACCCAGCCTCTTTATAAGCTGGAGTCACAGTGCTGCAGTCACATGCTCCTTGGGTTAGTGTAGGGAAAGGTAGCTGACTGCGTGAGGGACAGATTTGAGACATTTTAAGACCTGATCCTGCATCCTGAGATAGATTACTTTACTACTGCTGTCTGTGCTGTTG
>BLSH010022312.1:316671-328729 GCA_018402905.1 Glandirana rugosa
CCCTGTTTCAGGCCCAGGCCCAGGCCTGCCTTGGGCTTACTAACGTGCCTGTTGCTTGGGGTAACTTTAGTTACCCCTGGGCTTGAAAATCCGTGTTTTTACCGACATTGTTTCAGGACCTTTCGGGGTCTCCCGACGTTTTCCTTCATTTTACCCCCATTCCCATCCCGTTCACGGGATGTTTTTTTACCCCTGTCCTTTTATTGCAATTTATAAAAATTATTTTAGTTTTGAATTTTTTTCGTTTTTACCTCCACTTACACCTAGTAGAAGTTTGACACAGACTTTTCATAATTAATTGCCATCTGTTCGTTGTCCGTGCAATCATTCGGGTTCCGTCCGGACCCGGACCCGGACTTTGTCCCGAAGTTCGGACGGACCAGCAGAACCCGAACTTCCAGAGGTTCGCTCAACTCTATTCTTAACATGAGTTCTATGGCTGTGTTTTTGTTTTTTGTTTCACCTATTTGGACAACAGGTTTTTCTGTTTTTGCCTACCATATGATAACACAAGAATAATACATTGTTATATTGAGCATAAGTATTAAAATGGTTTACAACTTAGCTATGTTTTCTTATGTTGTACATATACTTAGAGTGAATAAAACCAGGGACAATGGGGTTGATTTTCTAAATTTTGTAAATGCTTTTTACTTTGGATGGGGCTCTGCTGACTTTCAAAGTCCAATTATGTGCTAGCATCTGCCTTTTAAAAAGCGAATTAAGGCCTTTGACGTTTAGGGAAGTAATACTAATAACCATGGCTAAATGTGGCTAAATCTGGAGAGAAATTTGGATGAGGAAATAGAGAGATCACCTGCTATTCTATGTTCCCAGTTGTCACAACAGTTAGTGTTAAACCACAGGGATCACTAATTGTCGGTCTTTCTACCGTAGTTTGGATAGAACAAAATAATAACAACTGAAATCGCTACAAATGTACGTTTCAAGAATCTGAGAGAGCAAAGATGTGTGTAACATAAAGTGCGTAGCACTTTTCTATAACCTGGGGGGTACAACAAGAACCAATACAAAACTGCAAGAACAGGTAAATTAAGAAACTCTAATGGTGAGAGCATACTGAGCTGAGACATCATGGTGCTTCTGGATATGCCTCAGAGTTGCTTACTATAACAGGCATGAACCTGTAGGGAACTAGTAGTTAAAGTTGTTGTGGATCACGACCTGGGGGCCGATAGGAGGATGGCCGTCCTCGGGAGGCTGGTTGGGATCTTTGTTGCTCTGGTTGTAGTGGTGGGGCTGAGATGATGCCCCAATTTAGCAATCTCTTAATGCCATCTTTAGGTGAGATGATAGTAGTAGGTTGATTGCGATAAGTCACAATCAGTTTTGCTGGGAAGCCCCATTTGTAGGGTATGTTTTGTTCTCTGAGAGTGGAGGTGACCTGGGCAAATTCCCTTCGGTTCCTGGCCGTTGCCGCAGAGATGTCAGTGTAGAGGGAGATGTTGGCGTATGGTTCTGGCATGGTCTTGTTTGCACGCACAGCAGACATTAGTTTTTCCTTCACTTGGTAGAAGTGTATACGAGCTAGGACATCTCTGGGAACAGTTTCTGGTAGATAATTTGGTTTGGCGATTCTGTGGGCTCTGTCGATAGTCAATTCTGATTGCGTTAACTGCGGGATAAGCTTGAGGCATAACTTTTGGAGATACTGTGTGATTTCGGAGGGTTTCACAGTTTCGGGTATACCACTGAATTTTATGTTGTTCCTCCTGGAACGATCTTCAAGATCCGCTATTTTGGCTTGTAGGTAGTGAATATCCTCAGGTGGAGTTCTTCAGAGGTGTCCTGTTGTGTAAAGGTCTGGTCTGCTACCTGCTTCTCCAAAATGTGAGTGCGGTCTTCCAAATGGTCCATCCTAGTCTGTAATACTGAAATTGAGGATCTCAGCTCGTTTCTGAGATCGTTCTGCAAGGAAAGGAGCATCATCTTTAATGTGTGTTCCGAAGCAGGTTGGTTGTTAGGGGGGAGGTCAGCTAGGGAGTTGTTGGTGCCCAGAGTGTCTTGCTCAGCGTCCCAGTGTTGTCTTTTAAAAAGTAGCACCTTGGACGTGGATGGTGCTGGTGATTGCGCTGCCCTCTTGCTTCTATCTGGTGTAGCCGCCTGTGGCAGAGGGACAGGATGTTCCGTGCTGTCCATTTCCTCCGTTTGGATGCAGGGATCTGGTAGGCCCCCTGCTGGTGGCAGCAGTACGTGGGATGGTGCTGCAGCTTGGCCCTTTTGTGAGTGCTGCATGTTTCCTCTAACTGAGAAGAAGTCTGGTATGCGGCGATGCAATCCCTGCCTGTGAGATTTAGAGTTGGGCATACCACTTCACACTTGCAGTTGAATGCTGTACCCTTCAGTGTGAGGGTGCACGGTGCTAGAGCCTGATACCACTTAGTTAGGTAGACCTCCGTCGGGACTTCAATGAATGGGAGTCCGATTGACCCCACAATATTGCGGGCAGGACCTTAGGTGCCTTGCAGCTGTATGTCCACCTAATGACACCAGGGACACGCTGTATAAAATCCCAGGGGGGCTGATTCCACTGAAAACAACATTGTAACACCTCCAGTTATGAGGGGGGCGAGACCTCCTGCATCCCCTGCAATGTCACCGGCCTTGTCACTGCGAGCAGTTCGGGACTGTCGACTATCTTCAATATAGGGTGGTTCAGAGCCCCTTGTAATCCCTTGCCGGCCCCCCGCTGAGCCAGTTAGCTATAGGTTGCCTGGTATCACACTATAGGGAGAAGCAGGCCTCAAAATGGCGGCTGCTGCCCTTATGAGGTAAAGCTGGTGAGGGCGTCCCACGCTTCTCCCCAGTGACTCTGGGGTGAAAGTGATCTTGCAGGTGTGGGCAGGTGCTCAGGTGCCTGTGTGGTGGTTAATTACTCTCACCTGTCTTCCTGGGGTGCGGGAGGTGAAGGGTTGGTGCTGGATGATCTGACGGCAATGCCACGAGGGACACTGACTATTGAACCGGACGCTGCCGCTGATGTGACCGTCCGGTCTCGGACAACCACAGGGCTCCTCAATGCAGTAGGTGGTTAAGGGGTCCCTTCAAGCCAGGAAGCCTCCCCTGTCAGATACCCGCATTGCCGGGTGGCCCGATGCTGACCACTGCTCCGCAGTGGGAAGAAGCAGGCCTCAAAATGGCGGCCCCCACCCTTGTGAAGCAAGGCTGCTGAGGGCTATCCGCTATTCACCCCCCTGGATCCGAGGCAATAGGTGAATGATGGTGCTCGGGTGGTACCTCTGGGAGCGAGTGTCCCTCGGGATCTCTGATGCCGCTGCAGCCGGGCTTGCTGTTCCGGCGGCTCCGCCGCGAGTCTCACCGGCCACTTCCCGAACTCCTCCGCCAATGTAACCACTGGGACTTGGTCATCCACAACTCTCCTTGGTGCTGTAGATCCCTACGGGGGCCCCTCCAGGTATGTTTGTGGGGAATTCCACTGCCAAACGAGGTGTAGATGGAGTTGCTGGTCTCAGTCTGAATGGAGATCTGTAATCAGCCGTCCATTACAGTCTGCAGCCGGTCACGCCCCCAAGCAAGGCCCAATTTTTTTAAACTATTTGACAACAGCAGGGCCCACACCAAAATTAAAAAGAAAAATTATGTGCGGTTCCCCCCAAAATCCAAACCAGGCCCTGCAGGCCTGGTATGGAATTTAATGGGAACCCCGTGTCAATTTTTTTTTCAAAAATGGCATGCGGTTCCCCCCAAAATCCAAACCAGGCCCTTCAGGTCTGTTATGGATTTTAAGGGGAACCCAGAGCCAATTTTTTTCATAAAATGGCGTGGGGTCCCCCCCAAAATCCAAACCAGACCCTTATCAGAGCATGCAGCCCTTGCATGGCAGGAAGGGGTGGGGACGAGCGAGCACCCCCCCTCCGAACCATTCCAGGCTACATGCCCTCAACATGGGGAGGATGCTTTGAGGTTGCCCCCAAAGCACCTCATCCCCATGTTGATGGGGAGAAGGGCCTCATCCCCACAACCCTGGCTGGTGGTTGTGGGGTCTGCGGGCAGGGAGCTTATCAGAATCTGGGGCCCCCAGATCCCACCCCCCTATGTGAATAGGCTTGGGGTACATTGCACCCCTAGCCATTCACCAAAAAAGGAGTGTAGTGTAAAAAAAACTATAGGCAGTTTTTGACAAGTCCTTTATTTTGTAAAATATCTCTTTCTTCTTTCTTCCTCTATCTTCTCCTGGCCCGGTCCTTCTTCTTGTCTTCTTCTTTTAATCTTCTTGCTTCCTCTCTTTGTCTTCAATCTTCATCTTCTTTCTTCTTTCCCCGCTGCCGCTCTCTTCGCTGCTGCAGTCCGGCCCCTGCGCGTCTTGCCGAATGGGCGGTCTTCACGATGACTTTTATGAGAAGGGGCAGACCACCCAGTGACATAACTGTGTGAACTGGCCCCCTTCTGACGTCATCCCATTTACGTCACGGGAGGCCCCGCCCATTCTTATAAAAGAACTGTCATTGTGAAGACCGCCCATTCGGCAAGACGCGCAGGGGCTGGATTGCAGCAGCGGAGATCGCGGCGGCAGGGAAAGAAGAAAGAAGATGCTGATTAAAGATTGAAGATAAAGAGAGGAAGCAAGAAGACTAAAAGAAGAAGAAGACCAGAAGAAGGACCGGGCCAGGAGATGATGGAGGAAGAAAGAAGAATGAAGAAAGAGCTATTTTACAAAATAAAGGACTTGTCAAATGCATATTGTTTTTTTTACACTACACTCCTTTTTTGGTGAATAGGTAGGGATACAATGTACCCCAAGCCTATTCATATAGGGGGATGGGATCTGGGGGCCCCCTTATTAAAGGGGGCTTCCAGATTCCGATAAGCCCCCCACCCACAGACCCCCACAAGCATCAGCCAGGCTTGTGTGGAGGAGCCTGACTGGTGCCCCCCTCCCCAAAAGCACCCACACTCCCCATGTTGAGGGCATGTAGCCTGGTATGGTTCAGGAGGGGGGGTGCTCGCTCCCCCCATCCTAATGTGAGTATACCCCTAAGTGAAAATGTCCAAATTGGGCCATTTTTTCACCTCTGTGTCACTCATTAGTGTTACAAGGTCTCAGGTGTGAATGAGGAACAGGTGTGTTAAATTTGGTGTTATCATTCTCACTCTATCATACTGGTCACTGGAAGTTCAACGTGGAACCTCAATGCAAAAAACTCTCTAAGGACCTGAAAAAAAGAATTGTTGCTCTACATAAAGATGGCCTAGGCTATAAGACGATTGCCAAGACCCTGAAACTGAGCTGCAGCATGGTGGCCAAGACCATACATCCTTTTAACAGGACAGGTTCTACTGAGCACAGGGCTCACCATGGTCAACCAAAGAAGTTGAGTGCACATGCTCAGCATCCTACCCAGAGGTTGTCTTTGGGAAATAGAGGTATGAGTGCTTCCAGAACTGATGCACTGATTTGAAAAAAGTTCGGGTTCAGGTTCTGGGTTCGGGTATTTGATCACGCATGTTGAATAGCTGCAGGGCAGCCAATCAACAAGTGTTTCACTGGTTTGCCCTTAGAAGCCATCACAGCCATGCCTACTAATGGCATGGCTGTGATTGGCCAGTGCATCATGTGACCCAGCCTCTTTATAAGCTGGAGTCACTTAGTGCTACATGTCACATGCTCTCTGGGTAGTGTAGGGAGAGGATGCTGCCGGTGCTGTGAGGGACAGATTGCAGATAGATAGATAGGTAGAGATTACTACTATTACTGCTTTTAGGGACAGATTGCAGATCTCATCCTGCATTAGAGAACAATCTGACTGGACTAGGTAGAGTCTACTGCTTAGAGGGACAGATTATTGTTCTAAAATCATCGCCTACTCCTATAGGGCCAGGTTCCTGCTGTTGCTGTAAGGGACAGATTATTGTTCTAAAATCATTGCCTACTCCTATAGTGTCAGGTTCCTGCTGTTGCTGTAAGGGACAGATTATTGTTCTAAAATCATCGCCTACTCCTATAGGGTCAGGTTCCTGCTGTTGCTGTAAGGGACAGATTATTGTTCTAAAATCATCGCCTACCTGCCTCTAGGCTCCTACGACACATCCACACCCCCTTCCCATTTTTATTTTTTTTATTTTATTTTAAGTTATTTTTCCTATCCCCATTTTTTTGTAGGGCTCTTGTCCTACTCTTACCCCCATTTTACTTCCTTTTGCAGCCCTCTAGCACTTTCCAGGACTTTTTTACAGCCATTTTTGTGCCCAAAAGTTTGGGTCCCCATTGACTTCAATGGGGTTCGGGGTCCGGGGTAAAGTTCGGGTTAAGTTCGGTACCGAACCTGGACTTTTTCGCGAAATTCGGCCGAACCCGCCGAACCCGAACATTCGGGGTAAAGTTCGGGTTAAATTCGGTACCGAACCCGGACTTTTTCGCGAAGTTGAAGTGACCGCTCAACTCTACCCATGATGCCCAAAAGTTAGCATTGACAAGATTGCCCCAATCTGTGTGAGTAGCCCTTCTGAATATAATACTGCGTTAAAGCAACTATTGGACCACTGGTCCTCCCTCACACCCAAACACAGTTTTGCTTCAGTACATAGACGATTTGCTTATTTGTTCTGATACAAAGAACATTTGTAGCAGGGAAAAAGTAAGCCTTCTCATGTTTCTCTATAACAGTAACAATAAAGTCAGCAAAGAGAAGATACAAGACTGCCAAGAGAAAGTGGTCTTCCTGGGTCACTGCATTTCACATGGAATCCGTCACCTAACCCCAGATTGAGTTAAAACTCTACAAAAATTTGAAAAGCTAAGAAATGTACGGCAACTATGTGCCTTCCTGGGGTGAGTGGGATATTGTAGGGACTGGATTCCAAATGCATCAGAACTTATGGCCCCTCTATATGAGGCTACCATTGCAAACCCTTTCAAACTCACATGGGAAAATGAATTGCAGATGAAGGAGCTTATTAAAATTTTGTCTGAAGTTCCCGCCATCGGACTTCCTGACTATAATAAGAGCTTCTCATAGTTTTGTCATGAAGTCAATGGATTTGCTGCAGGTGTACTCACCCAGCTACATGGAGACAAACAGAGGCCTGTGATGTATGTATCAATTAGACCCGGTCACCAAAGGCTCCCCCAGTTGTATGGGAGCCATAGCAGCCTGCATTTTGCTGCTAGACAAAGTAACTGAGCTTGTACTAGATTCTGCTCTGACCCTGTATGTGCCACACGCAGTACAGGAAATCATGAATCAAGTAAATACCAGACATGTGTCTGCCAGTGGATTTGACAAGTACCAGTCTGCTCTTTTTGCTCCATCAAATTTAACAATCAAACGATGTGTTACTTTAAATCCGGCAACTCTTCTTGCTATAACTGATGAGGAAGATGCAACAAATGGTACTGATGCAGAACCTGAGAGTTTTTCTCATGATTGTATGGCTCTGATGGAGGTAGAAAGGGCCTCTGTTACCCCAGCAAAAGATGAGCCTTTATCAGATTGTGACACACACTTATTCCTAGATGGCTCCAGATTTTACACTGATGATGGTTAGCCACACACAGGGTTTGCGTTTTGTTTGTTTACACTGACAGCAGATATGCATTTGGAATAGTGCATGATTTTGGGCCTATCTGGAAAGCACAGAACTTTCTGACTAGTGCAGGGAAGCCAGTAAGACATGTAAAACTCATAAAGTTGCTATTTGAGGCCTTTCAGAAACCAGCAGAAGTTGCAATCTTGAAGGTAAAAGGACATGCAAGGGGAAATGACATGACAGCCAGAGGAAATGCTTTTGTGGACCAAGTGGCAAAGGATGCTGCCCTTATGTTATTTGGAGTCACCCTCACTGTAGGGGTCACCCAGGTAGTGGGGACAGATACCCCTCACCAAGCACAGTGGGATATAGAAACTTTAATTCAGTAGCAGAAACAGGGTCACTGATGAAGAGAAGGATACGTGGATAAAATGTAATGCTACCCAAAATCAGAAGGGCCTGTGGAGCACTGAGAACAGGTGGTGTCTACCCAGGAGTTTGTACCCAGTTTAAGCACAACTGGCACATGGCGTCAGTCACCTTGCGATGGTGGCACTTACTGACTGCTATTGGATAGCACCTGGATTTAGTGCATTTGCAGCCAGGTTTTGTGCTTCATGTCTCACTTATGCTCTGTACAATGCAGGGAGGCCTGTCCATGTTCCCCAAAAGCATTCTACTAAGCCAGATTTCCCCTTTCAAAGAATTCAAATAGACTACATTCAGATGCCCAGAATAGGCACCTATGAATACACTCTAGTGTGCATTGACATGTTTTCAGGCTGGCCTGAATGCTGGTAGCCAAAGCAAATGCAAAAACAGCAAAGACAATTTTGAGTGAAATAGTTTGTCAGTATGGAGTTCCTGAAACTATTGAGAGTGACAGAGGAACCCATTTTACTGGAGAAGGGATGAAAGAGGTAATGGAAGCACTTAACATACAGCAAGCCTTCCATACACCTTATCATCCACAAAGCAGTGGTAAAGTTGAGAGATTTAATGGAATTCTGAAAAACAGATGTGCAAAAATTAAAGCAGATACAGGAAAAGGATGGGTGGAAGCTTTGCCAATAGCCCTATATTCTGTACAAACTACCCCTAAACAACCACATGTGCTATCCCCCTATGAGATTTTATTTGGAGGGCCACCCAAAACAGGGCTATATTTTCCTCAACAGTTGCAGGCTTGTCACTCTAGTCTGTTAGAATATGTTCTGATTTTGCAAAGAACATTGAATAAAGTACTATATTAAGGTGTTTAAAACCCTATCCCCGACCCAGATTCTGTTCCAGGTATTCACAGAATCGAACCAGGTGACTGGGTGGTGGTCAAGCAACACATCAGAAAGCCGCTAGGACCAAAATTTGATGGACCACATTTGGTGCTTTTGACAACCGGTTCTGCTGTCAAGTTGGAAGGAAAGCCCATCTGGACTCACGCCAGTCATTGCAAGAAAATCCTGAAGTGATAATATTGTTTGAAATAAAAAATATGTTTCTTTTCTTGTTGTCTGTGAGAACTGAGACATAGAAAAATAACCCTTTCATCCAAATGTTAAAATTGTATGCAACCCATAGCAATGCTAGTAACTGCTGGTTGTGTTCTCACTTATATCCCCAAACGGGAACAATACCCATGATAGCAATGCCTCTCAACTTCACTGATCTAAACAGGACCAGAATAAATGGCTCATACAAAGTTTCCGCTACTAATGAGCACTGATCAGTAACTTTGATGGTCTCAAAACACATAGACACTCCACAGATTTGTCCAAACATTACATGCCCACTTAACACTAAATGTACACAGCTGGGCAATTCAGTTTGCACTAGGACAAAGATTACAGTTTATGGAGGAAACCATGGTCAGTAATTTTATATCCCAGATCCAGAACTAAATCAAACCCTTTATAATACAATTTGCACACAGTTCCCAATATGTGGAAATATCGGTTACCTGGGATTTAATGTTATCTAATCTTTTAGGAGCAGGTATACCATCCATACGTAGAGGGTTATATTTTATATGTGGAGATAAAGCTTTCGCCTGGCTTCCTACTAATGTTACAGGTACATGTTATATTGGGAAGTTATTACCAGCTTTGGCTGTTCCCAAAGACACAGTGCGACCCGCTCAAAGTCCAGAATAACCTTTAGTGTTCAAAAGAGAGCTTTTCATTAGAGGTGACATGGCATGGTCATGGTTCCCTTCCTGGACAGGATGGGGAATTGAAGCAATGAAAAGAATAAACAATTACACTAGAATTGTAGATGAATTGTAGATGAAATTATTAACCTTACTACCACTGATATAGGTTTATTAAGTGAAGAAATGGCTCAGCTTAAAAAAGTAGTATTAGAGCATAGATTAACGCTAAATTATCTCGCTGCAGCTCAAGGTGGGATGTGTAAAGTTATTCGCACTGACGGTTGTAAATACATTTCTGATAGTGAGGACATTATTAAAGGGCATCTTGCTAAGATAAAAGGACTACAGAATGAGGCCAGAGATATTGCTAAAGATGGATGGAACCCCTTTGATGGATTAGAAGGTTTTGGTGATTTTTTTATATGGCATAGCAATATGGTTACAGAAATTAGGTCTTTACATTGTGATGTTCATGTTTCTCATACTTGTTAGTTACTTCCTCATCAGGCTGTGCCTCTGTATGATCACCCACTATACCAACAAATGGTCCACCAACCCTGATTATTATTATTCTGAGAGAACTAGGAGAAAGCTGAACAGGACACCGTCTCTCTGCGCCAAAGTAGCAGGAGCTACTAGCAATCGGCTGAATGTAACGCGGAGAAGAATGGTGTCAAATAAACAAAAGGAGGGAAATTACATGGGCTTTCACTGTATTTTTCATTTAAGCACAAGAGACTAACTTTTGTTCACGCTGTTGTAATGTGTTCTGTGGCCTTATCACATAGATACAATTTCTGCTAGAAGCTCTCTCTCTGTCTCTACTACCCCCTCCCCTCTCTATGGTTTACATTTGCAATTGTTCTATTCGCTAGCTTTTAATAATATATTCCTATTTGTTAGTTTTTAATAACATCTGACACCACCCCTTTCTTATCTATGTATAAAATATCATGTAATAATAAATCTTGTCAGAACGGACATTTTAAACACAGAGATTGCATCCTGTAGATCTGTTCCTTCAATTGCAATACTAACTTTTATTTTTAGAGTCACAACCAGAAATTTCCCATAACAAGATATATCAAGATGTTATACTCAAGGTTGTCTTTTCGCTTATACTCTAATATAAACATTTCTGGCTTTGTTAATTCCTTTACATTTTCATTATCAAGTATGTATGCGGAACACTCATCATTATTAAAATTGGTTCATCTCACTTATATCCCACCCTTTGGGTATTTAAAAAGTTTATCATCCTTCCACCCCTCGTCTTATCTATCTAAAAATTCTCTCTTGACCCACTTCCTCTGTCTGAATTACCTGCCCAGGAAATCCCATTTTGCTACGTTAGGGCTGAAAAATATAAAAAATATCCAAACTTCAAAAAACATGAAAAAAACGACGTGTTGGACTAACAAAAGAATACAGAACTTTCCCTTTCATGGAATTAGAAAGCAGAGGAGCAGATATGTAGAACAAAGCACAAAGGAAGGCGCCTCCTATGGGAGGATAAGTACATTCACAAAAACAATCCTTTTTCATCACACATTATTTTCATGGGTAGATATATAGATGACATCGTCATCATATGGGATGGCCCTTCCAACACCATGTTAGATTTCATCACCTATTGTAATAACAACCCATATGGTTTAACCACTTAAGGACCGGAAGGATTTCCAGCTTTAGGACCGGAGAACCTTTTTGCGATTCGGCGCTGCGTCGCTTTAACTGACAATTGCGCGGTCGTGCGACATTGCACCCAAACGAAATTTGTGTCCTTTTTTTCCTACAAATAGAGCTTTCTTTTGGTGGTATTTGATCCCCTCTGCGTCATTTCTGATCACCGCTATAAACAAAAGAAGAGCGACAATTTTGCAAAAAAAAAACAAATTTCTTACTTTTTGTTAAAATACAAATCCAAAAAAAAAATATAAAAAAACATTTTTTTTCAACGTTTTTGGCCGATTTATATTCTTCCTCATATTTGCGATAAAAAAAATCGCAATCGGCGTTTATTGATTGGTTTGCGCAAAAGTGGTCGCGTTTACGGATGATGAGAATTCATTTTTGGGGTTTTTATTTATTTATTTTTTTTACTATTAATGGCGGCGATCTGCGATTTTTAGCGGTACTGCGATATTTCAGCGGACATGTCGGACCATTTTGACACTTTTTTGGGACCATTGGCATTTATACAGCGATCAGTGCTATAAAAATGCACTGATTACTGTGTAAATGCCATTGGCAGTGAAGGGGTTAACCTGCAGGGGGCGCTCTAAGGGTTAAGTATGTTCCCTGGGCGTGTTCTAACTGTGGGGGGACTGCCCTGGCTGGGGAAGGGAAGTGGTCACAGCCTTCGTATACAGGAAGGCTGTGATCACAGCCCTTCCCCCT
>BLSH010022312.1:342981-353083 GCA_018402905.1 Glandirana rugosa
ATGTAGTCCTGACTGGTTAAAGTTTAATTATATGGTATCAAACATTGAAAGTGTGTCTGATTGATGACACGACACGATGTCCTCCCTCTCATGTCCCTCACGTCTTAATAATCCGTTCAACATAAAAACTCCTTATTAAAATAATAACTTGTTGTTGGTACAAGAGTTACTAAGGTTTTTGAGTAATTATAGTTTCGACTTATAAAAACCTTCATCAAAAATCAAACAAAAATCAACATCGATAAAATCCTCCTATAGACACACACGTCCACTGATAATGACACGTATTAATAATCCGTTGAATTGTTTTTTGTTTATATATGGGTAAAGTTAATAAATAAAAGTCGTCACTTTGGTTATATTGTAGAGTTTTAAGTGTTTATATCTTTGATATTAATGAGTTTTTGGAATCATTGAGAACATGGTTGTTGTTCAATAATAAAATTATTCCTCAAAAATACAACTTGCCTAATAATTCTGCACTCCCTGTACTCTCCCTCCTGTAGCACAGCACAGTAGTTAGTCTGTGTGAAAGTTACAAACTATGGTATATTAATTTGAAATTGGTCAGTCCTGATGTACTGACTATCTCATATCTTGAGGCCCTAAAATGCCAGGACAATACAAATACCCCTTAAATTCATTCTTTGTTTCACTTTTATAAACAAGTAAATGGTTTTCATTTATGACAACTTACTTACTTTTGTGATACTGTAATTGGCTACAGCTAATCACGTGGTACAGGGTCCCAGGTACCATGTGATAGCTGTGGTACAATCACAGCATCACAATAGTAAACAAGCTGTCATAAATGCAAGCTTACATGTAATCATGTCATCACTATGATTGGTCATAGTAATCACATGATCCCCGAGCAGCTGGGTACCAAGCCTCACGGGATCATGCTGCTGCATGCCCCAGGGGGTGCACCAGTGAGCATGTGCTGAGCAATGTACCAGTACGTCGCTTAACCTGGAGCTGCTACCCACCCGCAGTAAATGTACTGTGGGCAGGCGGCAACTTGTTAAATTTACAGTACAGACAGTAAAGAATCAAGCTGACTGGGTAGAAAGCAATGGAGTAGCTATATTGTGGAAATAGCAAACCCACCAAATCTTTGGGCTCTTGGGCCCAGATATGATGCTGATAAAGAAATGTGTGGCTTTCCTGCTCTAATAACATCAACATGGAAGCAGGTTTAATGCATGAATTTAGTATAGTATAATATGGTATCATCATTTCTTGCTCACAATTGTGTCTGACTAAGTCTTAATTTACAGAATGTACCGGACAGCATGGTCAAACTCTGGTGAACAATGAACTATAATACAGCACAGTCATATTTAGATACTGTGCAACTGCTGAAACAGGTAAATGGAGGTAAGACTATAAATTTTGAGATTTTAAGTACAATCTACAGTATATAATTCTGAATATCTAGTTCCATGGATTTAATCACTGAAATTCCCTAGTCAATTCGTGTATTTCTGACAAGATGCCTTGGCTGATACTGTCAAATAAACATAAACAATTGAAACCTATTTGCAACTTGTGCCTTATATCTGTATGTATATACTGTGGCTGATTATACCCTTAGCAATGCTGATAGTGTTTTTCGCTTACAGATACAATGTAACAGGCAAGTTGTATGCTAACTGACCTGTGTCCTCAGGCAATATAGGCTAAATTAGTAATTATGATGTCTGTTGGGATTTTTTAACTGATTTTATGCTGAGCACAGTTAATGATTTCCCTTGTGACTACTGCATTTTCTTCTTGCTGAGCATGTACTATTAGAACTGAATTCATGTTTAACTAAAGAAAGCTAGCAAATACCATATTTCACTCTCTATTACAGAAATATAAACACATGGTTGTATCCATGAAAACATCATATTTTCTTACGATAATTAATGGATAATTCCACCTTTTTTAAAAGAAATAATGAATGCACTTATACCCATTATCAGCAGATCACAGGTGCAATATCAGGCTCCTGCAGACTGTGTAGCTGTCTGTCTGTGCCCCATATGGGCAGGCATGAATGACAGGTAGAATCAATAAACCACCTAGTAGTTAGTTGAGAATTAAAAGCCATGTGTAGTTCTCCCTTTTGAAGGACTGTGAAAGAATGACACAGCTGGGTGGGTGGAGCATCGCACAGCCGTGTTTGTAAAAATTGAGACAGATGGGGCAGATAGAAGATACCCGGACCACTGTAACAACAGGATCTCGGGCAAGTGTAGGGACTACAAGTTTAGTAACATGTTATGAAACATGAACTTCCAGTTGCAATAAAATACAACACATTTAGAGAAGCCAACATTTTTATTTTGCAAAGTGCTTTCACAATATTTGAACTCTAGGTTAAGAAGGTATTGGATCAGAATGTAAAAGAACCGATGCCCTCCATTTCCCTCTTGCAGCCGCTGATTGTCTGTGGGAGTAAGAGGAGGAGAAGCAGGCATTCAGGGGCTACATGGAGGGATTGGTTCCTCTACATGCTGCCGCCCTCGCTACCCTCCTATAGATCTGTATAGGAGGGGCCACTCGGGGCCCCTGCAGCATGGGGCTGGGTTGCAACGGCAACCCCTGTACATACTCCCCTGTCCAAAAGGCACACTTCCAGTTTTTGGAGCTGGCAGGTTCATATTGGTTTCTAGTATCGTAAAGACTTCAGTCCAGAAGGAAAAGAGGTGAAGACAGGTCCAAAAAATATATAGTAGATTGGCTGATGATTCTCAACACCTTGGACAACAAACTTGTGCCTCCAGTCCCATTCAAGGTAACTTGGGGGGGGGGGGGTGTGTAATGTAAAAGGTGATTTAATCTGAATTGGGGTAGTCTATCTGCCATGCTAATAATATAATGAAAGCAGGTTTCACTTACTTCTTCCCAACATTCAGGTCTACTAGTTTAGTTTTGCAGTTTGTTCTTAGGAAACACATGTATTACAATCTGACATCTACCAAAAGCTATGTTTTACAACACTCTTGTCTAATTTGATAAAAACTGGATGGATTGCCTAGCTAGTTCCTTATAGTTTATTTGGTAAATATAAAGGAGAATATACAAACAAAATGCACCATATATAAATATATTAATTTAATACATGGGCAAAATAATCAATGTGTTCCTAATTTGGGGAGCATCACAAATACAAATAGGAAGTTGACCATATCATTTATGGGACATTTAGGAAACATACATCAGGCAAATGGTGATATATTTATTTATTCATTTTTTAGACTTGACCACATTGAAGGCATGGCACACATTATTGTTGCAAAGGAAATAATCCATTGATTTATTTTCTAATGTCTTTAATGATAAAAAATTATTTTGACAAATCTATTGATAATTAATAGAACTTATGTTGCGTGCGTGTGCTTTACGTTTTTTGTATGATTGGTGGAAAACTTTAAATTACTTTCCTATAGTTAGTGTTGTCAATCATTGTTCAGTATTGCACGTTTAATTAACTTCAGGGAAGAATAAGGATGTAGGTGAAGGACAGGAAAGTTCCTCTTGAAAAAAGTGGCAACTCAGAAAACCGCAATTGACTTCTCCACACTGGTATTCCATAGTCATGCATAAATAAGTGATATTTTCATTTGTGTTCATGTTTATGCCTATAGAGAAGGCAAGAGGAAGCACAGCTAGACATTTCCAGCAACAGTTTAACCACTTCAGCCCCAGAAGGATTTGCCCCCTTAATGACTAGGCTATTTTTTGCGATACCGCACTGCGTCGCTTTAACTGACAATTGCGCAGTTGTGCGACAAAATTGATGACCTTTTTTCCCACAAATAGAGCTTTTTTTCGGTGGTATTTGATTACCTCTGTGGTTTTTATTTTTTGTGCTATAAGCAAAAAAAGAGCCACAATTTTTCAAAAATAAAAATAAATTACTTTCTGCTATAATACATATCCAAAAAAAGTAAAACAAACAAATGTATTCATCAGTTTACACCAATATGTATTCTTCTACATATTTTTGGTAAAAAGTTGTGCAAAAGTTATAGCGTCTACAAAATAGGGGATAGATTTAGGGACTTTTCATTTTTTTTATTGTTTTTACTGGTGATGGCGGCGATCTGCAATTTTTAGCGGGAAGTGAGTCTTTTTGAGGACCAGTAACACCAATACAGTGATCAGTGCTAAAAAAAAAATGCACTGATCAATGTATAAATGACACTGGCAGGGAAGGGGTTAACACTAGGGGCGATCAAGGGTTGACTGTCTTCCCTCAGTGTATTTTCTTACTGTGTGGGGCATGGGCTCACTGGGACAACACAGAGATTTCTGTTCCTGATTACTAAGAACAGCTGATCTCAGTGTTGTCCCCTGTCAGAATGGGGATCTGCCTTGTTTACATAGACAGATCCCCATTCTGCCTCTGTGTGGAGCAATCACGGCTGGCCGGCAGACATCGAGTCCACCGGACCCGCGTGCTCCCCCCAGCATGCAGCTGCGCACATGTGCCCACAGTAACTCATGCACGAAACAACATACAAGTATGTTGTTTCCTGCAGCCGGGCCGCTCTGTCGCAGTATATGTGCGGTGGGCAGTCTGGAAGCGGTTAATCTCTGGAGAAGAAACAGCCATTATACATGTTTTTTTTTCCCCAAAATCCTAAATAACTACTTTTCCCCAGCAGTGCCCAATGGTGACCACAGACAATGGAATCCCAGCTTATTTTTTCAAAATATCATGCCTATCACCCTCACAAAGCAAAATAAATCATTGTCCAAATATAAAAGTTCAGAAATTGTGAAATTTTCATTTTAAAGTACTATTTGGGTCATCTTAGCATGATCTGCATTTGATAAGTTACAAGCTTCTTGAGAATGTATGCAACAGCTCAGATTTTCCTTTAGTTATACAGCACAGTTAGGTCACAGATTGTGATTGGACAGTGACTGAGTGGTGACATAGTCTGTTCTTTCCCCCTTTTAACATGGTTCCTGGTCAGCACATGCTAAAATCTGCCTGGAGTTTAGCTTTAAATATTGGTCTTTGTTAATACAAAGCCAGCATGCCAGTATTTACAGGTTATATATAATGCTATAAATTGAGGGTGCTGCAATTTAAAATTTGGGGCTATAGAGAAAAACAAAGTACAATGTGGTTGGTTTGAGGACCATGAATGGAATTTTATCGCAGAAACAGTGGGGAGGATTTACTAAAGGCAAAAAGGCTGTTCACTTTGCAAAGGTAAGTTGCACTTTGCAATGGAATGTGGTCCAGACCTTAGTGAATTTTACAGTTTTGCAAAGTATACCCAATTATGTGCAAGAGAAATAAAAAAAAAAATGAAAAAATGCATTTTTTCCTTACACGTGATTGAATGATGGATGTCAGCAGAACTTCACCTCATTCACTAAATTGGGCAAATTCCCATGCAAAATGAACAGCCTTTTTGTTTTTAGTAAATTTATTTTATTATCATTTTATTTCAGGTACTTATATAGCGATGTCAATTTACGCAGCGCTTTACATATATATTGTACATTCACATCAGTCCCTACCCTCAAGGAGCTTACAATCTAAGGTCCCTAACTCACATTCATACATATACTAGGGCCAATTTAGACAGGATCTAATTTACTTACCAGCATGTCTTTGGAGTGTGGGAGGAAACCGGAGTACCTGGAGGAAACCCAGGCAGGCACAGGGAGAACATGCAAACTCCAGGCAGGTAGTGTCGTGGTTGGGATTTGAACCAGCGACCCTTTTGCTGCCAGGCGAAAGTGCTATCCACTACACCACTGTGCCGCCCTACACCACTTTGCCGCCCTAAATCAGCATCATTACAAACTGTAAACCAATTACAATCCATAATGCAAATATACATAACATAGAAACAAATGTAAAAAATAATGTACATATATGAAGAAACAAGGAAAAAAATGCTGCAGATTGAACTTTAATATATGTTCAAAATCTGCCTCCACTTGTAATCTATGTAGCCTTTGTGAGCCAATAACCAAGCTGAGCTAAGCACTGTTCACAGCAAAATAATCAAACCTATCCAACATTTACACAGTGTTTATTGTACCCGCTGGAGAAATTGGTGAAAGTGAGCATGAAAGTTTATCATGAAGGCTAAATGGATGTAAAAAACAACAAATGTTTTTCTGTCTTTGGTTCAGATTTTCCTATAAACATTCACTACATATACTGCTAGCAATTTATATATTATATATTATAAGAGCTTAATTAACTTTGATTATAGAGCTGTTTAACATTACATACATCCTTCCATAAACAAGCAGATGAACGGTATATCAAGCTGACATGTAGAAGTCATTAAAGTCTTTCAGTAGCTCAACTCAGGCTGCTCCCTCCTCCCAGCAGTGACTTGACAGCCTTCTTATCTCTAATATGAGCATGGAGCAGGTACGTAAAAGTTTGTTGTGAAATGCCAAAAGAGTTATAACAGAAAAAAAATTCAGGTAGAAATGGGTTAATACCTCTTGCTAAGTTTATAAGTCTTGTCTTATAAAGTTTGAACAGCCAGGAGAAAATACAAAGCATAAATCAGTCGGTTTTCTGATTATAGATTAGAAAGTGCTGTGTGATGGACAGATAGATGATACCAAAATGATACCTAACTACAGGGCTCAGCTGTGAAGTCTGATTAATAATACCATCTAAATGCGCTCACATTTATGTATTTCCCACCTTTTAGAGCAGCCTCTCTGCATGACCCTGGAAAATTGCTCATCTAATCAATAGTTGGAGAGTAACTGAATCCAGTAATCAGAAATCACTAAGAGTATCTACATTGTAAAATATTAATATGTATCCATGCTTGCCAGCTCAATATCAGCATTTATATTCTATGATTGTTCTACAGGATGGTGATTGATCCAGTACTATTAAACACTCATTTGAATAATTTACATGCGGTCAAATGCTGTTAAATGATGTTGTCTTTATTTTTTTATTTTTCTCATGTACTGTATATAATGCAGACTTGCCATACAACACTGTAAAAAGAACCATTAACATGCAATCTTTTATACCTACAATAGTCATACAGATAGACAAAGAGACACACACTCCATTTTAGGTGGACATCAAATAAACATTCAGCATACAGTATTTGAGACTATAGCACACAAAAATCCTATGCAAATAGAAGAAGATATGGGCCATTTATCTTGCATTAGTACATAGCACTGATATGTTAAGAAAAACAATTAACCATTTGAAACAGTTCCTGCTCTGTTGAAGCTTACAATCTACTGTAATGTTCTTAACACAGTAAAACAGATTATCTAAAAACCATGTAAAGAACAGGATCCCAAGGTTACATTCAAACTTGCGATTGTGCCCAACAGCAAGAACTCCAGCTGGGGTTCCGAGTAAATAGCTATGGGAGGCAGCCCCAATCACTCACACATGATCACTACAAAGCAATTACATGTGGGAGCTGGCAGTGACCTGTTGTTTTCAATAGGGCTGCCTCTTGCCGCTAATCACCAGGAACCCCACTGGGGTTCTTGCCTGTAAACACTGTCAGGTCCATTCGCAGGTGGGAACATGGCCTAATTCTGTTGTAGCTAATCTAATGTTTTACAATAAGAGATCATTTTTCATCGTTGTAAAAAGAGGTTGTGGGCTTATTATTTTTGAAACATCTGCTAGTAACAAACTTCCTGCCATGGGTGACAATGCTCACTCACCATACTGCATCTTTGGAGAAGCATAGTAGTCACCCTCGGACAAGGCGTGTGTTTGTTTTACTACACAAAATGATTTAGACCAGTACACACAGCAAGGTCCATAAAGACATGTATGTGTGAGTTTGGGGTGGAGGAACTTGACTGGACTGCTCAGAGTCCTGACCTCAACCGGACAGGACACATTTGGCATGAATTAGAGATGACGAGCCAAGCCTTCTCGTCCACACCAGTGCCTGACGTCATAAATGCGCTTCTGGAAGAATGGTCAAATACTCCCATAGACACACTCCTAAACCTTGTGGACAGCCTTCCCAGAAGAGTTGAATAGTTGTGGGTGGACCAACTCAATATTGAACCCTACAAACTAGGATGCCATTAAAGTTCAGGTGCGTGTAAATGCAGATGTACCAATACTTTTGGTATATATAGTGACATGGGGGTCTTTAGCTCTCGTGGTAAGGTGCGTTTTCTGTGAGTTTGCAACAGCCAGGAACTCTGTTTGAGGGCATGGTAGCCCATGTTTATTTAAAATAAGGTTCAAGGAAAACAATAATCACAGGGTTCCCTGCACAGGGGGTTCCACCATCACTGTACAAATACAAAAGTATTTTATATTGTATATTCCTGTTATAAGGTGACAACATTTAGGCTTCATACACACGGACGTTTTTTGACGCCAATGTTTTTTGGCATTTTTGCAGCTCTCCATGTTAGTCAATGGCCCCATAAAAATGCCAACGTTTTTTAGCTGTAGAGGGCGTCAGCGTTAGTGAGCTGAACTAGAACCCATGGCCAGCGCGTTTTGAGGCCGTAACATTTTGGTGTTTTTGATGCCGAAGCTGCAAAACGCTCTCTAACACCCACTAACGCTGCACCGGCGTTAACCGGCGTTTTTGACGCCAAGGTTTTTAGGTTGAAAAATAGCAGAGGATTTAAAAAAAAAAAACGCCTATTGACGCCGATGCTCACTAATGCTCATTAACGCTGATGCTAACCTCCGAAAAAAACACAGATTTTTCCCTGACATTGGAAACAACGTTTTGCTTATTTTTAAAACATATGCCCGTGTGTATGAGGCCTAAGGCCCCTTTCACACGAGCGGAGCCCATTTTGACGGAATCCATCCATTTATCCCCTCTGAGCCAGCGGATGACAGGACCGTCTCTGCACTCTGTGCAGAGACGGACCTGCCACAGCTCCATTCTCCTCTATGGAGGATTGGATGAACACGGACCGTCTGTCCGTGTTCATCTGATCCGATCCGACAGTTGGATTGAAAATAGGGTTTCCATCCGTCTGTTTTTGGCAGATCGGAGCAGATCGGGTGTCAGCGGACATGTCACCGCTGACATCCGTTGCCCCATAGAGGACAATGGAGCGTCCGTTCGGGTCCGCCTGAAAAACTGACAGGTGGACCCGAATGATCCGCTCGTGTGAAAGAGCCCTTAAGCTGAGAGTCACTCTCCATCTTAAATTTTTTGTATTGGACTGGACTGGAGAGTGGAAAATCTGGTGTAGCTGTGCATGTTAGCCCGTCAGTTTGTTCAGTTTAGCTAAGCTTCAGGTAGAATGTGTTATTATTACTATTCTTACACAGTCTATTATGTTTTACACTATTCTAGTATTGTAGTGATCAGAAATCAATGTTTCTTAACTATTGACTAAGGCTGTATTCATACCTATGCATATTTAGTGCTTTTTGCATTTTGCAGATTTGCATTGCAGTCCATTTAACATGGTTTCCTATGGAACACATTCTGCAGAGAAAATCTGCAAAATTAATTTCTTCTGTAACCCCCTTTGCTCTGCTGAACTGCAGAATGATCAGCTGCAAGTCTCAGCCTCTATCATTGCTGTGTACAGCTGTCCTCTCCTTCATTTCCACTTGGTTAACTCTCTTCTTGGGATTTGTTTGTAACTCCTTAAGCTGTCATTTTCTTTCAACTGTTTGCTACTTTCTCTATATTCTTCACTGTCAGTATCGTTGCATGATAGAAACACCAACAAGCAAATGGTGAAAATAATTCAATAACATACAGATGAAAAGTGGAATGAGGCTGCAACAGGAAAATGTGTAAAAAAGGAAAATTCTTAAAAATAGAAGTTACATAGAAAGGCTCAAGGGAACTGGTGATTAATCATTAATATATTGCTCATGTAATAGAAGACACAGTTTATAGGGTCACTTAATCAACACTGAACTTCTAGATTTATGTAGGGAACATGGCCGTTAAAGTCTACAGGCAGGGCTGAATTAAGAGCATCATGGGCCTGGTGCTAAGGATTTTGGTGGGCCTTTTTATGAAAATAAATACAATTAAAAACGCAAACATTTTTTTCTGAAAACAAATTAAATTAAAGAGAGAAAGGGGGAGAGAGGGGGGGTTGAGAGAGGGGGGTGATAGAA
>BLSH010022312.1:353159-365733 GCA_018402905.1 Glandirana rugosa
CGTCACGGGTGGTACAGTTCGACACGGGACGTCACGGGTGGTATATTACACGTCACGGGTGGTACAGTACACGACACGGTACGTCACGGGTGGTACAGTACACGACACGGTACGTCACGGGTGGTACATTACGCGTCACGGGAGACACATTACATGACACGCATTACATGAGGGTAATAGCACAGTACATTGCATGGATGGCACAGCAGAGTATGTTGCATGGGGGGAGGGGGCAAAGCACAGTACATTACACAGAGGGCACTGCGCATTACATGGTGGGCACTGCATGGCACAGCACATGACATGGTGGGCACTGCATGGCACAGCACATGACATGGTGGGCACTGCACATTATATGGTGGGCACTGCAGGGCACAGCTTGACATGGTGGGCACTGCACATTACATGGGAGGCACTGCATGGCACAGCACATGACATGGTGAGCACTGCACATTACATGGTGGGCACTGCATAGCACAGCATGACATGGTGGGCACTACACATTACATAATGGGCACTTCATAGCACAGCACATGACATGGTGGGCACTGCTTAGCACAGCAAATGGCATGGTGGGTACTGCATAGCACAGCACATGGCATGGTGGGCACTGCATGGCACAGCAGATGACATGGTGGGCACTGCATAGCACAGCATGACATGGTGGGCACTACACATTACATAATGGGCACTTCATGGCACAGCACATGACATGGTGGGCACTGCTTAGCACAGCAAATGGCATGGTGGGTACTGCATAGCACAGCGCATGGCATGGTGGACACTGCACATGACATGGTGGGCACTGCATGGCACAGCAGATGACATGGTGGGCACTGGCACAAGAGAGCACATTGCATGGGGAGCAGCAGGCTGTCCCCTAGCACAATCATTACACCCACCAGGTCAGTTTCTGCACAATCCTCCCTCCCTAATAAGTTCCTCCCTAATACGTTTTCTAACCTCATCTCAACAGCATTGGTGCTATCCTCCCTCCCGAGCTCCTGCTGGTTAGGATGACATCAGCGCCTCTCCCCCAGACAGCAGCTGCAGCTCCTGGACACTGAGGATCTGTGTGAGTGTAACAGATTGTGTGATAGGAGGCAGGCATCGGCAGAAACAGGACTCGGCTCAGCAGCTGACACTTGTCTCCTCCATGTGTGCAGTGCACAGAGGGTTCCTCTCCCTTCAGGATGGCACATAGATATTGATAAGCCACTGCAGGGGCGTATCATGAAATCAATGGGCCCGTGTGCCAGATAAAAAGTGGGCCCTAGGCATGGGGGGATGTGCACTGGGGAGTGGCATAGTTTAAATCGCACTAGATATTGGGTGTGGTTAAATAGAATCTGAGATGACTTACAGTGCAGAATGTGGTAATGTTAAATAGGGAATGTAGAGTGCAAAGCAAGGGGGCAAAGATGCCAAGTGTGAACCTTCCATATTATACTGGGGAAGTGTAAAGGCTGACCTTGGGATGGGGGGGGGGTATTATCAGTGCTGGGACAAGGTAATTTGGTGCCCAGGGTGAAAATGGCAAACTGTGCCCCCCATTTCTTCAGCATATATGGAAGTTTTTGTAATAGCCCCCAGCATCAGTGCCAGTTTACATGAGAGTAACCCCAGTATTGGTGTCAATAGCAATAATAACCCACAGCATTGGTGCCAGTTTCACAGTATAACCCCCAGAAAATGTGCCTGTTTCCACAATAATAACCCCCAACATTGGTGTCAGTAGCAGCTTAATAACCCCCAGGATTGGTAATCAGTGGTGTCATGCTACCTAAACCCCTGAATTTCAGCCTAAACCAAACTAGACTTAAACATGCCCCCTCTCCCCTCCTCACACCTACGCTGGCTCACCTGTGTAGAAAAGACGTGCATACTTACCTATTGTCAGGCTGCTCCGATCCATTTCTTTATAAGTCAATGGCAGCTGCAGGGGAGAGAAGAGAGCGCTGGTAATGGCTGGTAAAGCCTGGAGGATCACATCACCCATGGGTTCCCATGTTCCAGCTGTTGTCGGCCCTCCCCCCTGTGTATGCTGACATGGGAGATCATGTGACTTCAAAGGAGAAGCTTGAAAATAGGGTAATCAATGTAGGTGGTAGGAGGTGGTATTTTTAAGACTAGTTACACTTAAGCTGAAATTCCACTTTATTCTGTCTGCCCTGATAGTCAGTGGTAGTGCTATTTTACACATCCCTCACCATTAGTAGTCAGTGACTTGTTGATATAGTGTTGTGTAAAGAGGAGCTCTGCCCCCACCCCTCCAAAATTAAAAGTCAGCAGCTACAAATACTGTAACTACTGACTTTTAATATTAGGGAACTTACCTGTCCATACATTCAGCGATGCCCTCACCCGACCTGATTCTTGAATTGGCTCTTGAGTGCAGGCGTTACCATCTTGGCTAAGGGAAAACAGCAGTGAAGCCTTGCGGCATCACAGCCGGTTTCCTATAATGCATATGCGTGAATTGCGCTGTGCTCTGTGAAGGGGCTGGCTGTGGGGGGAAGGAGGAGGGAGCCAAATTTCAAATCTGTCAACCCCCCCAAAAAGTTCATAAATGTGGCAGCAGAGGGGGCAGACAAGCCGAGCATCCACTTTTGGGCGGAGCTCCGCTTTAAGCTTTTACAGCGACCTAGAGCTAATTAATGCCATTAGTAATGTGCAGCACTCAGGGGTTAATGTGCTGCTACTGCCACTAGACACTGATGCATTGGTGACCAGTGGTAGTTAATTATTATATTTTAATACACCAGGTCAAGTGTACCGTAACGTACACCCCGAACGCACCGATATATAGTGTACACTCAATATGCTGTGTGTGTATATACCAGGCTCTATATATTTTAATACACCACGTTAAGTGTACTATATACCGTATGTACACCCCAGAATGCACTGATATATAGTGTACACTGTGCATATATATATATATATATATATATATATATATATATATATATATATTCTTGCACTGCCTAAACGGATGCTATATACTATACACTGAATTAGCTTTATATAGTCTACTACACTAAAGGCATTGCATTATATACAGTACAGACCAAAAGTTTGGACAGACCAAAAGTTTGGACACACCTTCTCATTCAAAGAGTTTTCTTTATTTTCATGACTATGAAAATTGTAGATTCACACTGAAGGCATCAAAACTATGAATTAACACATGTGGAATTATATACATAACAAAAAAGTGTGAAACAACTGAAAATATGTCATATTCTAGGTTCTTCAAAGTAGCCATCTTTTGCTTTGATTACTGCTTTGCACACTCTTGGCATTCTCTTGATGAGCTTCAAGAGGTAGTCACCTGAAATGGTTTTCACTTCACAGGTGTGCCCTGTCAGGTTTAATAAGTGTGATTTCTTGCCTTATAAATGTTGGGGATTTATTCAAAATTGAAGGCATACTGAACCAGCATGGCTACCACAGCATCTTGCAGCGGCATGCTATTCCATCCGGTTTGCGTTTAGTTGGACCATCATTTATTTTTCAACAGGACAATGACCCCAAACACACCTCCAGGCTGTATAAGGGCTATTTGACCAAGAAGGAGAGTGATGGGGTGCTGCACCAGATGACCTGGTCTCCACAGTCACTGGACCTGAACCCAATCGAGATGGTTTGGGGTGAGCTGGACTGCAGAGTGAAGGCAAAAGGGCCAACAAGTGCTAAGCATCTCTGGGAACTCCTTCAAGACTGTTGGAAGATCATTTCAGGTGACTACCTCTTGAAGCTCATCAAGAGAATGCCAAGAGTGTGCAAAACAGTAATCAAAGCAAAAGGTGGCTACTTTGAAGAACGTAGAATATGACATATTTTCAGTTGATTCACACTTTTTTGTTATGTAGATAATTCCACATGTGTTAATTCATAGTTTTGATGCCTTCAGTGTAAATCTACAATTTTCATAGTCTTGAAAATAAAGAAAACTTTTTGAATGAGTAGGTGTATCCAAACTTTTGGTCTGTACATATATATATATATATATATATATATATATATATATATATATATATTTATTCTTGCACTGCCTGACTGTATACAGGTAGCCCTATCTAGTATATATTTCACTACACTAACCTGCCTGCACTAACTGACAAATAGATGGATAGAGCGATCTATATACAATCTATCTTTTTACTTTTTATCTATCGATCTATCTATCTATCTACTGTATATATATAGATATCTATATATATATATATATATATATACACACACACACACACACGTATTGAGTGTACACTATATATCGGTGCATTCGGGGTGTACGTACGGTATATAATACACTTGGTGTATTAAAATATATACAGCCTGGTACATGTGTGTGTGTGTGTATGTATGTGTATATATATACACACAGCGTATTGAGTTTCAGATTCTCATTGAGTTCTTTGCCATGAGGTGCCATGTTGAACTTCCAGTGACCAGTATGAGAGAGTGAGAGTGATAACACCACATTTAACACACCTGCTCCCCATTCACATCTGAGACTTTGTAACACTAATGAGTCACATGACGCCGGGGAGGGAAAATGGCTAATTGGGCCCAATTTGGACATTTTTACTTAGGGGTGTACTCACTTTTGTTGTCAGTGGTTTAGACATTAATGGCTGTATGTTGAGTTATTGTGAGAGGACAACAAATTTACACTGTTGTACAAGCTGTACACTCACTATTTTATGTTGTAGCAAAGTGTCATTTCTTCAGTGTTGTCACATGAAAAGATATAATAAAATATTTACAAAAATGTGAGGGGACATCATCATAAGCTGAGCTTATTCGCTGATGACATACTAATTTTCTTAACAGCCCCTATCACCTCGTCCCCAAATCTCCTTAAAACCCTTGAAGAGTTCGGCAAAATCTCCGGCCTGGTTGTGAACCCTCATAAATCCAAAGCTCTGAATATCTCTATCAACCCTCCACTACTAACTCAACTTCAACAAATACTTCCATTCACCTGGTCCACAAACAGTATTCCGTACCTAGGGATTCATCTTACGGCCGACGCTACGAACCTATATTCGACCAATTATACCCCCATGTTAAAGCACCTGACTAATCTTATGGAGTCATGGTCCAAGCTCCCACTGGCCTGGTTGGGCAGGATCACAGCGGTCAAAATGACCATACTCCCTAAAATCCTATACCTCTTTAGGGTGCTACCGATCGCTGTCCCTTCTCACTACCTGAGCATCCTTCAACGGCGCACGCTCCTTTATATTTGGGGCAAGACAAGACCTAGAATCCAGAGACTCACCCTCTACACCCCCAAATTGAGAGGAGGCCTCGGTGTCCCAAATTTCCATAAATACTACCTTGCGGCCCAACTAGCGCAACTACCCAAGTACCACGCCACTAAGGAAACCCCCTTGTGGGTATCTCTGGAATCAGTGGACTGTGACCCACTCTCAGTTGCAAACTTGCTCTGGCTACGACCGAAGGATCGCAAACACATCGATAATCCTGTGACCTCTCATAGTCTACACATCTGGAATGGTATAAAATCTAAATATGGCCTACAATCCCCACATAATCCTATGCTCTCCTTCCTTAAAAACACAGCTTTTTACCCAGCCTGGGTCTCCCCAAACTCCTTTTGCAACTGGACAAACTCTCAACTCTTTAGAGCTCATTCCTTTACCACCCCGGACTCCTTTAAATCCTTCACAACACTATGCGAATCGCACCACATACCAAATCCCGAAATCTTTAGATACCTTCAGATTAAGCACTTCTTTTCGAAATGCCTTTGCACCGACTCCTCCTTACCTGCCCTATCTTTCTTTGAGCACACATGTCACAAAGATCCGCATACAAAGGGCCTGATCTCATCCCTGTACTCCCAGATCTTGGACCCCCTTCCCATGACCTCCACAACCTATATCACCAACTGGGAGAAGGATTTAGAGGTGCAACTAGACCCAAAAGAATGGGCCGATATTTGGGCGGCTACTAAATCGTCCTCTCAGTCCATAGTAGCCATGGAAACAAACTACAAGGTACTCATGAGATGGTACCTTGTTCCTGCTCGCATTGCTAAATATACCCCGGCATACTCTCCTCTCTGCTTCAGAGGCTGTTCTGAGCCAGGTACCCATCTCCATATTTGGTGGTCATGTCCCCTAGTAAAAGCTTTTTGGGACCAAATCTTTCAAATTTTGTCTCAATTATTTGAAACTCCTCTCTGTCCAGACCCACTGACCGCCCTTTTGAACAAAAAACCCGATAATGTATCAAAGACCCAGTTCAAACTTCTCTTGCAGGTCTCAACCGCCGCGAAGCAAACAATAGCAAAAGCGTGGAAAACCCCGTCCCTCAACATAACGGAAACCAAGAACAGGGTCACAAGAGCCATGATCCATGCCCGTGTAGAAGCTATTATATTAGATAAAACCAGACCCCAAGAGAGGCTATGGAAACCATGGATGGACCATTTTATCCCTTCCAATTTTGACCACAGCCTCCTGACTCCTTGAACGATCCTAAACTCACCTTCTCTCAATTATTATTCCCTGTGTCACACTGTATTATACAGTGCCATGGATAGGAGCAGTGAAGTCTCTCCGGGACACCCCTTCCTCATCTCCATCCCCCTCTCCCCTCCCCGAACCTTCTCCCCCTCCCACATGTTACCCCCGCCTCACCCCCCCTTCCCCTTCCTTCTACCTCCTCTCTTCTTCTCTTTCTCTATTCAAGTTACTGCATGAGTCTAGATAGCCACAGCTACCCCGCTAGACAACCCAGGTCTACACATCACTCTACCTCTATCCTCGAGCTACCTATGTCAGGACATCCTATTAACCCGAATGTCAGAATGTGATTTTGCTTTTCATGTAATCTCTGGTCCAGATGCAGATTGCTCCCAGTGGGGCATCTGGGCTAGGAGATGCCCTTTTGGAAGACGTTATACCTATGTTGCTCCTTGGTGTCCTTTAACTATCTAAATCTGAGCTTCTGATGTGTCCAGTTACTATACTTTATTATATTACTTGAGACCATGTTGTCCTGATTCTTAAACCTGTCATACACCAGATCTATCTAGTACTACTGCGAATTTCTGTACAATTACCTTTTTGTATCTATTTTATTTCAATAAACTGTTTGAAACAGAAAAAAAAAAAAAAATGTGAGGGGTGTACTCACTTTTGTGAGATACTATATATACAGTCTAGTGTATACATATATACACACAGCGTATTGAGTGTACACTATATGCATAGTGCATTCGGGGGTGTACAGTATATAGCACACTACTTGATGTTCTTTGGGAGGAGCCAGGTGACATCACTTCCTGTCACGGCCGAGACAGGAAGTCCCATCGTTTTACACAACCTGCTGTTTGTAGTTTGTTTGATGCTGATATCAACAGTCTTTTATCTAAGTTACTACTTTTTTAATAAATGTGAGTCTATACATACTACACCATGAAGTCCCCACTTTCTTCCTTGTTTATGAACATGTGAGAGGTGAAGAATCCGTCTCAGGAAAAAAGAAATCGTGTCTGGAAGGATCTGATGACCATCACCCCCCACACAGTGCCCAAGTTCGGTAGAGATACGCTAGGGCCGGCAGGAGAAGATTCCATTTATCCATCTGTAGGCACTACTAAACCCATTGGGGTGGCTCTGGGAGGTAAGAGGCCAGGCACCCCACGGGTGATGCGTGCTGATCTGGAATTCCACGGTCTGGGTCACCCTGTCCCTCCCTCCCCTTCTTTGGTGACAGCTTTCCAGCTTCTTTGTGTGCAGTGACTCAACGTTTGGAGCCAGCAATAGATCATTTTTGTATTATTACAATTCCAGAATATTTACTTTGAGACATTTGCAAAATATTTTTTTATATTTATTTTTATATTTATTTTTTATAATTTTTTTTTTTTTCCCAATCCAATACATTCTGCTGATTTCATCATGCTGGTCCAATTCCATTATTATTATTCGCAGCACTTTTTTGCACAGACACTTTGTTTGAACTATATAAGTCTTATTATCACTATTGCGCTTTATTTATACTTAACACATCTGATTGTATTTATATTGAGTGGAAATATCTCACTTATATTGCATTTCCATTTTTTTTGTATTTGCACACATACATGGAAAGATTTTGATTGTATAAGATTCTGATTAATGCACAGATCACCTCCGGTGGTGAATGTTAGTTACTACACTTTTTTCATTTAAAGTTTGATTTTACAGTTTCATGGATGTATTTCTTTTTTACACTGCATTTTATGTATATAGCACATTCTGAATGCTTTTATGTTGGACCTGATTATGTCTATATTGCAATTGCACTTTATTTAAGTCTGACTTAGATTGTCACACATACAAAGAAAGACCTAGATCGATTGTAATGTGATGGTAGACTCTGCCCCCCTTTGTGAATTTGTGGAATGTGTTGTCCCATAGTGGCAGGTTCCAAAAAGACATTTCTTTTCACGTAAGGCCATTCCAGCTCTCTACCGTCATGTGGAAGGCAATGTTCTGGCCTTGTTGGACAGTGGACAGTAGCAGGGTTCATATTACCACTGACTCATGGTCCAGCAGGCATGGTCAGGGATGTTATCTTTGCTTCACGGTGCACTGGGTAACTCTGCTGACAGCTGGGAAGGATGCAGGACAGGGTTCAGTTTTGGAAATAGTTCCACCACCACACCTCCAAAAAACTGGTGGTGATTTTGCCACATCCGCCTCCTCCACCCCTCCTCTTCTTCTACCTCTGCGGCCTCTTCTGCAGAATTGTCCTCTGAACCTGCAGTGCTCCCTAAGCGTTCCAGGGGCACAATGCAAGCAGTCAGGCTAAAAGATGCCATGTGGTGCTTGAGTTAGTCTGTCTTAGGGACAGGAGCCACACTGGAGAAGAGATTCTTTCAGCTCTGGGGGGGCAGGCTCAGAGGTGGTTGATGCCATGGCAGCTTGAGCCAGGAATGGTTTTGTGCGACAATGGAACCAACCTTCTCTCTGACCTCCGACTGGGACAATTGACACATGTTCCATGCTTGGTACACATCTTGAATTTGGTGGTGCAGCGCTTCTTGACAAGATACCCAGGCTTACTAGATATCCTGAGGCAGGCCAGAAAAGTCATGCTCATTTCCGGCGTTCATACAATGCCAGTGCAAGGCTGGCTGACATCCAGCGGGAATTCAACCTGCCCAACAACCGCCTCATTTGTGACATGCCCACCAGGTGGAACTCAACATTCGCAATGCTGCAGTGGCTGCATGCACATCAGAGGGTCATCAATGAGTACCTCTGTGAGCATGGCACCAGGACAGGCTCAGGGGAGCTTGGCTTTTTTTTCGCCACGTCAGTGGCTAATGATCAAGGATGCATGCATTGTCCTGTCACCATTTGAGGAGGCCACAAGGATGGTGAGCAGTGACAATGCATGCATCAGTGACACTGTCCCACTAATATTCTTTTGGAGCACATGCTTTGTGCAATCATGGACAGGGCACTTGAGGCAGAACAGAGGGAGGAAGAGGAGGATTTCCTTTCCTCTCAAGGCCCCATTTATGCAGTGAGCATTCCTGCAGAGCTGCAAAACACACAGGAGGAGGAGGAGGATTGTGTCAGCATGGATGTGGAGGATAACATGCAGCAGTCTTCAAGAGATCATGGTTTTCAGTCCCCAGAAACCCAAGGGCTTTTACGTGGCTGGGAGGAGGTAGTTCCTGATAATGCCATCCTTAGTGACACAGAGGACACTCATGCCTCCTCAAACTTATGCTGCATGGGCTCTCTGATTCTGAAAAGCCTGCAAAAAGACCGTAGGATTCGTGGTATCAAGGAGAGGGATCATTATTGGCTGGTAACCCTTCTTGATCCACATTACAAGGGTAAAGTTGCAGAACTCATCCTGCCTGTGCAGAGGGTGCATATGATGAAATATCTTCAGGATACCTTGAAGAAAAGTTTTGTGCAATGCCTTTCCATACCCTGGGAGGTTACCATGTCCTGCTGCTGGCCCTGGACAACGTGTTTCTGAAGATTCAGTCATTCAGAGACAGAGTGGTGGAGAAGGTGGCTGACTGAGCGATGCTTTTAAAACATTTTTCAGTCCTCAGCACCCAGGCCTGATAGGTTCAAGCACCCATCCTCAGTGTCTGCATTATATGGTGCAGGAATATATATGGGCAAGAGCAGACTTGGACACCTTTCCAACTGAGCATCCACCTATTTATTGGGTCTTAAGGATGGACCACTGGCCGTAACTTGCTCAATATGCGATTGAGCTACTGGCCTGTCCTGCATTGAGCATGCTTTCTGAACAGACATTTAGTGCTGCCGGAGGGTTCGTAACCAATCAAAGAGACCACAGACTCGGTTGATAGGCTCACATTTATAAAAATGAATCAGTCCTGGATCAGCAGCTATCAAGACCCTAATGCTGATGGAAATTATTAAATTTGCTAGGGATCTGGGATCCCTTGAAGACTACTACTGCTCCTATTCCTCCTGTCCATAATCTAGAACAATATTTTGTATTTAGAGCACCACCAACACCCAAGGCCCAATTTTACTGCACCTGGTTTACAGGAGCATGCCATTACAATTTTTAAACTGATTTAAAACAGCAGGGCCTGTTCCTGTGTCCAACAAGAGTAACTGCAAGGGGTTACAGTGTTCTGCCCCCGCCAGCACCCAAGGCTCAATTTTTCGCCACCTGTTTGACTGGGGGATTTCGTCACAATTTTTAAACTAATTTACAACATCAGGTCATGTTCCTCTATCCAACAAGAGTAACTGCAAGGTGTTACAGTGTTCTGGCACCGCCAGCACCCAAGGCTCAATTTTTTGCCACCTGTTTGACTGGGGGATTTCATCAAAATTTTTAAATTAATTTACATCAGGCCCTGTTCCTGCACACAACAAGAGTAACTGACCCTAAGAGCCTGGTTTGGACTGGGGATGGGACCCCACGCACTTTTTTTCAGTGTTTTTTTTTTGTATATTGCCGGGAACCGGCAATACATTACAGCCATGATTTTAAATGACAATTTTTCCTATGGCAAAGTCATTTTGCTCTGACTATGTTCTACACCTCACAGAGATGCAACCTTTTACACACAGACTAAGGACACCCCCCAGGCACAATATTTAAAGGATTTTTTCTTTTTTTTTTCACTGCTCCTGAAAAGGAAAAACTTTTTTTTTTCATTGATACGTGTCCCCTAGGGCAGGACCCGGGTTCTCATACACTTTTGTAGGGCAATAACATTGCATATAAGCCTTTAAAATGAGCACTTTTGATTTTTCATGTTCAGGTCCCATAGACTTTAACGGTGTTCAAATGTTCGAGCAAACTTTTTACCTGTTTGCATGTTCTGGCACGAACCGAACCGGGGGTTGTTCGGCTTATCCGTATTCTTTGCTTACTTGCATCCACACTTTCCCTCACCTCTCCCACTAAAAGTCCTGTCCTGCAGGGCTCCATTGTGCTACACTATGCTACACTACACTGTGTGGAACTCAGCTGCCACCCATGATTTACATAGCAATAGCACCGGCTATTTTGAGATAGGGGCTTGGAGCTGCAGCTCCAATAGCCCCTATGTTAATCGGGCCCTGTACTACAGGAAACCTACCCATAAAAAGGATATCTGTTTTAAGACTCCCACCGCCCACTGTAACACAAATTGAGTTTTTTTTCAATTCTAAAACAACAGGTTGATATTGCAAAAAAAAAAAAAAAAGAATAGTCCAGTGTCAGAAAACAGAAGTATCTCTGAAGTGCATTAAAAGTTGTAGCTACCCAGATTGATCTTTCATTAAAACATCCATAAGGTAAAGCAAAACCACTGAACTTTTTTGAAAAAGCCCATATCAAACTGGAATAACCTTCACTAAGTGGGGAGTTGTGAGACTTCAACACCATTTAATATCATTTTAACATTTTTAGCCCAGCGGTTTGACCCCAAAACTTACACTTTCAGCCATGTAAATTAAAGAATTAACACTAGTGTTGAGCGAACCCGGACTGTAACGTTCGGGTCTGTACCGAACTTTCCGGTGTCCAGGGCACGGACCCGGACCTGGACATTTCAAAAATCGTTCGGGTTCGGTCCGGGGTTCTGCTATTTTACTCCACGTGTTGAGAAGCTGCAGGGCAGCCAATCAACAAGCGTTTCACTGGTTTGCCCTTAGAAGCCATCACAGCCATGCCTACTAATGGCATGGCTGTGATTGGCCAGTGCATCATGTGACCCAGCCTCTTTATAAGCTGGAGTCACGTAGTGCTGCAGTCACATGCTCTTGGGTTAGTGTAGGGAAAGGAAGCTGACAGCGTGAGGGAGAGAATAGAGACATTTTAAGATCTGATCCTGCATCCTGAGATAGATTACTTTACTACTGCTGTGCTGCTGAGGACAGATAGCAGAAATTAGAGATTTCACATACCGCTGCTTTGAGTTGCAGATCAAACTCTGCATAAAACAATGATCGCTACGATCGTGCTCAACGATCAGATTGTTGGACTAATTTGAGATTTCAAATACCGCTGCTTTGAGTTGCAGATCAAACTCTGCATAAAACAA
>BLSH010022312.1:396146-414690 GCA_018402905.1 Glandirana rugosa
CCCCCCCCCCCCCCCCCCACAAAGCCTCCTGCAGATGGGTATTGATGTACCTACCTGCTTATTCCATATACTATATGTCGGGTAGGGAGCCTCAAAAAGTTTGTGGAGTCAGTTTTTTTTTAAATATCTTGGTTTCCGATTTTGTAAATTATCATATATCCGGGGGGATCTACCACCGGCTTCTATGAGGAAGGTAAATAGAGTCTGTCCATCCCTGTTTTTTTTCAAGGAGACATAGAAGTGGGTTAGTAACGCTGAGAACAGCATCATCGGCACTGGCCATGTTGGTGGAGTACTCGAAACACTGCAATATGGTACACAGGTCTCACATGGAGGCCCACTCGGTGGTGAAGGGGTGCTGTTCTGCAGAGCAACTGACCCGTGCATGCTGAAACTCTACTATTGCCTGCTGCTGCTCGCACAGTCTCTCCAGCATGTGCAAGGTGGAGTTCCACCTTGTGGGCACGTCGCATAGGAGGCGGTGAGCGGGAAGGCCGAAGTTCCGCTGCAGTGTAGACAGGCGAGCAGCAGCAGGGTGAGAATGCCGAAAGCGTGCACAGACGGCCCGCACTTTCTGCAGCAGCTCTGACATATTCGGGTAGTTCTTTAGAAATTTCTGCACCACCAAATTCAGCACATGCGCCAGGCAAGGGATGTGCATCAAACCGGCTAGGCCCAGAGCTGCTACGAGATTTCGCCCGTTATCGCACACACCACCAGGCCGGGCTTGAGGCTCAGTGGCAACAACCTCTCATTGGTCTGTTGTTGAATGCCCGTCCACAGCTGCAGTGCAGTGTGGGGTTTATCCCCCAAACATATCAGTTTTAAAACAGCCTGCTGTCATTTTCCCCTGGATGTGCGGAAGTTGGTGGTGAAGGTGTTACGCTGACTGCATGAGGAGGTAGTAGAGTAGGAGGCAACAGGAGGCAAAGAGAAATGCCCTGCAATCCTCGGTGCAATCCTCGGTGGCAGAAGGACATGCGCCAAATGACTAGCCACCTCAGGCCCACCCGCCACTACATTTGCCCAGTGTGCAGTTAGCGAGATATAGCATCCCTGCCCGTGCTTACTGGTCCACGTATCAGCGGTTATGTGGACCTTGCCACAGATGGCGTTGCGCAGTGCACACTCGATCTTGTCCCCGACTTGTTTGTGCAGGGAAGGGATGGCTCGTCTGGAAAATTAATAGCGGCCGGGAACCACGTACTGTGGGACAGACACCGCCATCAGGTTTTTAAAACCGTCCGTGTCCATCAGACAGAATGACAGCATTTCAAAGGCCAGGAATTTTGAAATGCTGGCATTCAGGGCCAGGGATCGCGGGTGGGTAGGGGGTACTTCCTCTTTTTCTCCAGTGTTTGGGAGATGGAGAGCTGTAAGCTTCCATGGGACAGTGTGGAAATGCTTGGGGACGGTGGCGTTGCTGTCACATAGTCTGTTTGCTGGGTGGCAGGTGACACCGGCACTGTAGAGGTGGAGGAAGAGGCCGAGGCAGCAGCAGAAGAGGAAGCAGGAGGAGGCCGAGACCTTTCTTGGATTTTGAGGTGCTTATTCCACTGCAGCTTGTGCTTTGCATGTAGATGCCTGGTCATGCAGGTTGTGCTCAGGTTTAGAACATTCATGCCTCTCTTCAGGCTCTGATTGTACAGCATGCAAACCACTTGTGTCTTGTCGTCAGCACATTGTCTGAAGAACTGCCACACCGGGGAACTCCTTTGAGCTGCCTTTGGTGTGCTAGGTCCCTGGGTGCGGCGGGTAGTAGCAGGCGTACTGTCTAGGGGACGGTCGCTCCGCTTTTGCAACCTGCTTTCTCTTTTGCTGTGCTGGTGCCTCTGTGCGACCATCACCTCTTCCTCCAAACTGCACATGTCACTCGCATTACCTTCATTCCATGTGGGGTCTAGGACCTCATCATCCTCCACATCATCTTCCACCCGTCCTTCACCACTGCCCTCCTTGTCAGTCTGCACACTGTGGAAAGACGCAGCAGTTGGCACCTGTGTTTCGTCATCATCAGAGACATGCTGCGGTGGTGTTTCCATGTCCTCATCCTGAAACAGAAGTGGTTGGGCATCGGTGCACTCAATGTCTTCCACTTCTGGGGCAGGGCTATGTGGATGGCCCACGGATAGCACACCAGGAGAGTCATAATAAAGCATAAGAGACTGTTGCATGACTTGGGGCTCAGACTGCTTGGCTGATTTACAAGGGGCTGAGGTGAAAGACAGATGGCCATGTGGTTCAGGTGCCAACTCTGAGCTTTCATCAAGGGACCGGGTGGGAGACAATGTGAAGGAACTGGAGGCATTGTCAGCCACCCAATCTACTATCACCTGTACTTGTTCTGGCCTCACCATTCGTTGAGTGGGATTTGGGTCTACCGTTGAAGGTTCTGTCGGCTACTCGCACCTGAGGAAGGTGTTTCACTTGTGTGTGTAGCTGGCACAAATCGACCACGTCCTCTCCTTGCAACAGGAACTTCACCAACACTAGCAGCACCACGACCACGACCACGTTATTTGATGCTATCCTCATTCTGGACGCAAATGTACTATGTAGCTCTATTTATTAATAACAAAAAAAAGAATAATAAATTATTATTCTTTTTTTTTTTAAACCAGCTATGTAGACGCACTTTTTATTTTTGCACGAGAAATGCACAGCAAGGTGCAAATGTACTATGTAGCAATATTTATTAATATTAAAAAAAAAGGAATAATAAATTATTATTCTTTTTTTTTTAAACAGCAACGTAGACGCACTTTTTATTTTTGTGCAAGAAATGCATCGCTCCAACCAGCAGCAGGAACCTCTCCCTACACCAGTATGAGATGATTTTAGAATGCTAATCTGTCCCTCACAACACCGACAGGAACCTGTCCCTACTGCAGTATGAGATGATTTTAGAACGATAATCTGTCCCTCACAGCACCGACAGGAACCTCTCCCTACTCAAGTATGAGATTATATAACCTGTCCCTTATGTAGTATGAGATAATGTTAGAACGCTAATCCTTCCGTCACAGCACCAAGAACCTGTCCCTAATGCAGTATGAGATGATATTAGAATGCTAATCTTTCCCTCACAGCGACAGGAACCTGTACCTAATGCAGTATGAGATGATATTAGAATGCTAATCTTTCCCTCACAGCGACAGGAACCTGTCCCTAATGCAGTATGAGATGATATTAGAATGCTCATCTTTCCCCCACAGCACCAGGAACCTGTCCCTAATGCAGGATGAGATGATATTAGAACGCTAATCTTTCCCTCACAGCACCAGGAATCTGTCCCTACTCCAGTATCAGATGATTTTAGAATGCTAATCTTTCCCTGACAGCACCGCCAGGAACCTGTCTCTAATGCAGGATGAGATGATATTAGAACACTGATCTCTCCCTCACAACTGCGGGAGAATCCTCTCCCTACACTAGCCTGAGAGCATGTGACATGCAGCGCTACGTGACTCCAGCTCATATCGAGGCTGGGTCACATGATGCACTGGCCAATCACAGCCATGCCTTTAGTAGACATGGCTGTGATGGCTTCTAAGGGCAAACGAGTGAAACGCTTGTTGATTGGATGCCCAGCAGATATTCAACAGGCGCCAAAAATAGTCTGGGTCACATGATGCACTGGTCAATCACAGGCATGCCATTAGTAGGCATGGCTGTGATGGCTTCTAAGGGCAAACGAGTGAAACGCTTGTTGATTGGCTGCCCTGCAGCTATTCAACAGGCGCCAAAAAATACCCGAATACCAAACCCGATCCCGGACTTTTTTTGAAATGTTCGGGATCGGGTTCGGGGCACGGACACCCTAAAGTCCGGTACGGACCCGAACTTTACAGTCCGGATTCTCTCAACTCTAGTCCTAGACATATTTATCAGTATTTATGATTATATTCTGGTAAACATTTTCTAGGCTTTTCGCCAAAACCAACTAAAGTTATCTTTCTCACATTCTTTATCATCTTTCCTATAATAATAACAATGTTGCCACATATTAAAGCATTACAGCTAAGGCGCATGTGCGGCGGCGCTTGGTGCGGTCACATGCACTGAGATCTCCGCTCATTCCCGGCCAGACAGCTCCAACACAGCCCCGGTAACACCGACTTCGGATCGCCAACTCTCCGGTGACCTCCCAGACCACTTTGGATGGCGGCTTCCGCTGTGCGAAGGGACCAATCTCGGCCACTAAAGGCCGGGGCTTCGGTAGGCCCGAATCTTAAAATGGCTCCCGCTAGCAATGCACGGGGACAGACGTCGGAGGAGGAACAGTCCATAGCGGACCAGGACAGCTTAACTTTCTGCACAGACCTACCACACAGCCCTAACACGGGTAAGACTGACATAATGTCATCCCCAGCCCCATCGAACTCCCTGTTAGCAGGACCTGCAGGCTGCTCATTTCATACTCCCACATTAAGGGGGAATGACCAGCGTACTCCGGATCACCTGGGGGGCCCTGCAATGTACCCCTTTCTCCTCCCACAGATTTCCCATCTATGCTGGAGATGTTTTCACAAATGCTGACCAGGGGCCTGGCTCAGAACGCGGCCCAGATTACATCCACTATACAATCAGACCTACAACAATTGGGGTCCAGGATTGAAGCAATAGAGGCCAAGACAGAGCAAGCAGTCAATCAGGCTAATCAAAATACGGGCCACATCCAAGAGCTGCATGAGCAATTAGACATGGCTCTTAATAAGCTGGATGACCTAGAGAATAGGTCCCACAGGTACAACTTTAGGATCAGGGGGCTCCCTGAAACCTTCAAGGATCCTGATCTGGTGGTCCGTTCTCTTCTAAAGGACCTAATTCCGGCCATCCCAGACCACCATTTGGAATTGGACCGTGCCCACAGGGCGCTCCAAGCACCCCACCAGGATGTTCTTCCGAGAAGGAGGAACAGTCCATAGCGGACCAGGACAGCTTAACTTTCTGTACAGACCTACCACCCAGCCCTAACATGGGTAAGACTGACATAATGTCATCCCCAGCCCCATTGGACTCCCTGTTAGCAGGACCTGCAGGCTGCTCATTTCATACTCCCACATTAAGAGGGAATGACCAGCGTACTCCGGATCACCTGGGGGGGGCCTGCAATGCACCCCTTTCTCCTCCCACAGATTTCCCATCTATGCTGGAGATGTTTTCACAAATGCTGACCAGGGGCCTGGCTCAGAACGCGGCCCAGATTACATCCACCATACAATCAGACCTACAACAATTGGGGTCCAGGATTGAAGCAATAGAGGCCAAGACAGAGCAAGCAGTCAATCAGGCTAATCAAAATACGGACCGCATCCAAGAGCTGCATGAGCAATTAGACATGGCTCTTAATAAGCTGGATGACCTAGAGAATAGGTCCCACAGGTACAACTTTAGGATCAGGGGGCTCCCTGAAACCTTCAAGGATCCTGATCTGGCGGTCCGTTCTCTTCTAAAGGACCTAATTCCGGCCATCCCAGACCACCATTTGGAATTGGACCGTGCCCCGAGAGACATCGTGGTTAAACCCCACTATTATAAATTTAAAGAACTGGTAATGCGTCAAGCACGAAACAAGGATCAGCTCAACATCCATGGTCATCCAATCCAGATATGTGCTGACCTATCACCATATACCATTCAACGGCGGAGGTCACTCAAACCATTGCTACAGATCCTGGCTCAAAATTCCATAATCTACAGGTGGTCGTTTCCTTTGCATCTGAACTTCTCTCATTCCGGTAAAGCTTATGGCTTCCTGACCATAGGGGAACGCATCCTCCTGCATCTGGGTCTCTTCTCACAGTCTCCTTCACCCCCTACTCTTCCTAAGGCTTCGGGCTCCGTAAAGAGGCCACCACCACCAAGTCCCATTGCACCATTATGGCAGAAGCAACAGGCCAAAAGATCAAAAGAAGCTAGACCGCCTTGATCTGACTAGCCTGAAGATCACTTATTCTCTTTTTCGGAAGGACATAACCTGCCAAGCCCGGTTAGGCTTCATATTTCCTCCCAGGTTATGCATCTTATACGTTCCCCCTCTCCACGGTCAATGCACTTTGCAGAATTATTTGCCTACTATACAGGGGACCTTCAGTTCTCTCCTTATTTTACTGTAGTCCCCCACCCTTTTTTTTTTCCTCCCCTTCCAAGGGTTGGTAAAGCTCCTGTCCTGCAACATCTTTGAACTCAGGTTCTCGTTCTTCCTCCTTCAAGAAGTACCTTTATCTTATCGGGGGATCTTCTGCCCGTGACCCTGACTGTTATATCTAGTTACTGTTGGCTGTTAAACCAGAATTCAATTGTGAACACTGCTCCACTAAATGCTAATCAAAATTTTAAGGGTGTGGAGAGTCATTCCAGTCTGTGCTGCCATCTGGGGGGTTGGCTCCCCCTTGCCCAAATTGCGTGGGCAGGGTGGATCGAACCTCACCCTGCGGCCTCCCCCGCTTTTGGGGGGCGGCGGACAGCTTGGCGGCTCAAATCTGAAGATAATTGTAGCTGTGTGTTATTAGTAATAATTATTTTTCAGAAGAGTTTTTCCCTGGCGGGTTGGCCGGTGGGGTTGCACTGCGCCTCTACTTACTACTGAGTGGATCCGAAGTTGCTCCACCCTAGGATAATGTCGCCTTCCCCTCCGACGGGGAGGTTTTTTGGGTATGTTCGGGTGACGGGAGGGGATGGGTCCCCCCCTGCCACTAGGGGTAAAGGGTTTATTTTATTTGTTTTGTACTGTTCAGTTATATCTGATGTATTTACCTATTTTAATCAGGTTTACCTCTTCCCTCCAGGTACAGTATTTTCTTATTCTCCATCTCTTTCTCCCTCCTCCCCCTGGCGGTCATCTGGGGTCTTTCGCTCACATTTCTCTGCTAGACAGAAACAAGAAGAGCAGTGTCATGCAGGGCGAGTCTACATGATCACGACTTTCAGGGTAAGATTGCATTTCCAGTCATGGGGTTATCCCCCATCTTTGGTCCATGCAGGCTGATAAATCCATCACCACTCCCCTCCGCATAAGTTCACACAACGTACAGGGTCTGAACTCCCCTTGTAAAAGAAGGTAACTTTTTAACCAATACCAATATAATAAGGCAGATGTCATCTTACTGCAAGAAACGCATTTCCGGGCCTCTTATAATCCATCCTTCTTACAGGTCACTACCCCCAATTTTATCTTTCTAAGGCCTCCAATAAAACTAAAGGAATTGCTATTTGCTTCTCCAAGCACACCAAATTTTCCCTGATGGATACTCATAATGACTTAGAGGGGAGATACTTGCTTGTCAAGGGAGCAATAGACGGGGTGTTACCCACATAGCCAATCTACTTCATAATTTGGGTTTAGTAGATATTTGGAGGGAACTGAACCCTCACTCCAAAGATTATACTCATTACTCTGCACCCCATCAAATATATGCCAGGATAGACCACATATTTCTTCTGGTTGCTCATATTCCACTAGCGATTAAAGCCTCTATAAAAGATTGTGCCATCTCGGACCACTCGATGGTCCTGTTGACCATCCAGCGGTCGTCGGGTTCACAATCTAAATTCATGTGGCATCTTAATGAAGCCTTGCTTAGCGACCCGGTCCAATGTACCATAATAGATAAAGCAATTCAGGATTATTTTTGGTTAAACATTGATCCCCTGATCTCTCCCGAAACTCTTTGGGCCACCCATAAAGCGGTGATAAGGGGGTTACTCATTCAAACCTCATCCAAATTACAACGAGAACGTCGATCTAATATAGCTAAACTCCAGGCGGACTTTCTCACACTGAGTAAAGCTCATAAGAGATCTCCCACTAAGGTTACATTAGAACAACGTGAAACGGCCCGTTTAGCCTTAAACTTAGCACTAACTACTAAAGCAGAGAAACAACTGAGATGGTCTGGGGCCCGTTTCTATCTCCATAGGGATAGAATTGGAGCCAAACGGGCAGCCTAAATCTCCCCTAGGTTTCATGGTCATACCTTCCCCAAAATAAGAACTTCTGGGGGCTCCCTTACTCAAAATCTGAAACACATTATGGAATCTTTCCAGAGATTTAAGCAGATCTATACAAAGTTAAAAAGTCATGCCCTGAACCAGAGTTGGACAACTTCTTAGACAGCATCCCTATTCCAAAACTTCTGAAATCTCACGTAGACATATTAGAAGATCCAATCTCTGAAACCGAAATCTTGGAGGTGATAAAGTGCATCAAATTAAACTCTGCCCCGGGCCCTGACGGGTTCTCAGCCTGCTACTACAAAAAATTTGCACATACTTTAGCCCCTCGTATGGCCAAATTTTTTAACTTTCTGAGGTGCGGCTCTCCCCTGGATAAAGCCCTAAACATGGCTTATTTTTCAGTAATACCCAAACCTGGCAAGGATGCGAGTATGGTTAGTAACTGTAGACCGATCTCATTGATCAATAATGATCTAAAAATTTTGACCAAGATATTGGCTAACAGGCTATTTTCCTTCATTGCCCAATACGTACATAAAGACCAGGCGGGCTTTATCCTGGAGAGACGGGGCCGGATCAAATCAGAAGAGCCGTAGTTTCCCTGCTGGGTTCTCAATGGGATGGTGGAGCCCCTTAGGAGGGGTTTCTCCTTTCAATTGACATTCAGAAGGCCTTCGACTCTGTCACCTGGCCGTACATTTTCAAGGTCCTTGCAAAATGGGGGTTTGGCCCTAACTTTCTAGGGATCCTACACTCCTTATACTCGAACCCTAGCGCCCAAGTTAAACTACAGAGGTATTATTTACAACCATTCCAAATTGAAAAGGGTACGAGACAAGGGTGTCCTTTATCCCCATTCCTTTTTGCAATAGCAATCGAATCACTAGCGATAGCGATCAGACATAATCCAGATATTAAAGGAGTCCGATGTGGAGACCAGGAGCATAAGAGTGCTCTTTTTGCTGACGATTTGTTGCTCTTTGTCACCTCCCCCCTCATCTCCACCCCAAATATCTTTGCCCTACTTCAAAGATTTGGAACTATATCGGGGCTTTCGGTAAACATGACTAAATCTCAAGCACTGAATATCACTGTCCCCCCCCGAATATGGTCTCCAATCTTAAAGCACATTTTCCTTTCAGCTGGAGCACTGCCTCCATCCCATATTTAGGGATTAATCTCACTCCCAAGATTGAGTCCCTATATCAGGCCAATTATCCACCGATGTTCCTCAAATTAAATAAAGATCTATCAGCTTGGACCAAATATGAATTATCTTGGATAGGGCGCATTAACGCAATCAAGATGACCCTTCTGCCTCGCCTGACTTACTTATTCAGATCTCTTCCCATTCCCGTCAAAAAGGCCCAACTATTACAGTTTCAATCTACAACAATACGTTTTATTTGGGGCTCTAAGGGCAATAGGTGCTCCAAAAACATCTTATTTCGCCTCAGAACGCAGGGAGGGCTGGGGGTCCCAAATTTATGGTGGTATTACCAAACGGCCCAATTAACCCAATTTTCCATGGTATACTCCCGTCATACCAAACCCGACTGGATTTTGATGGAGAGGCAGGCAGTCCCAAACTTTACCGTGGATTTCCTAATGTGGATGTCCCCAAATTTACGACCAACAGTTCTGGCCCCAACACTCTCACATTCCTTGGCCCTATGCCATCGCCTTCATAAAATCCCTTCCCTCGTCTCTCCTCTCCACCCTCTGACCCATCTCTTTCATAACCCCAGCTTTTCACCAGGATGTAACATTTTAGCTTTCAAATGGTGGCTGAATAAGGGTCTTTTTAGAATCGGCCATTTTTTCAATTCCACGGGTCCTCTCACATTGGGGTACTGCTTCAGTAAATTGGAGATGCCCCAGTCGGAGAGGTTCAGTTTTTTACAAATCTCCCACTATCTACACTCAATCTGGCCTAATCAACCGGTCCCCCAAACTATTACAGCCTATGAAGCATGGTGCGCTGCCATCTCGAACCAAAGAGGGGGGATATCCTTGATATATTCGCTTCTTGCCGAAACCTGCTCCAAAACTTCCTATGCCCTCACATGGGAGAGAGAGCTCAATATTTCCTGGGACCCTGATCTTTGGAATACTCGCTTGCACCGCTCTTCCAAGGGGATCGTTAACGTCTCACTTATGTAGGCCAATATTAAAGTATTCTTACGATGGTACAGAGTTCCTTACACTCTGGCCAAAATATTCCCAAACGCCTCTCCACTTTGTTTCAGAGGCTGCTCCCATATGGGCACGATGCTACATATTTGGTGGACTTGTCCACGAATGCGGAGTCTCTGGAACAAAATCTTCGCAGTACTGCGCAAAATCACCAGGGTCTCGATTCCGCAGACTTCAGAGATTGCTCTGCTAAACCACCGAATTGACAAATTAAGCAAACACTTTCAACGGCTGGCTCTTTTTATACTTGCGGCTACCAAAATCACTATAGCCAAATACTGGAAAAAATCCATGGTACCTTGGGCCGCAGTTAAGCGCATAATTACGTGAATAATGGCACAGGAGAAGATGGTTAGCATCCTGTTAGACAGAGTGCAACTCTTTGAGCTAGTCCGGGAACCGTGGATGCAGTTTGCTCACATCCCACTATAACCAGGCGCATCAGTTCTCTGATGCTCTTCCCCCCAGATGACCCGGGAGAATCCTCCTCTTTGCCAACTTTCCCTCTCATGTCTTTTTCCTTTCCTTCCCCTTCTAAAATACTTTCCTGTTGCGCACTGCTCTTTCCATTTTCTTCTCTTATCTTCTCATACGTACCTGGTAGGAACTGGAGCTTTAAGATAGCCTGATTTGACATTCAGCAATACTTCAAGCTGTGACACTCTACTTAGACAATCAGTTACATGACGGATCTCCTCTAGAGAGGAGGAAATCCTCCTCTCATATCTTTTGGGGGGTAGTTGGAAGCTCCTGACCCGCAGTTTGTTCCCTTTAGGGGCGGGTCGGAGTGCTCCGGGTACCCTACCTCAGAACTAGCATACCGGTGTTCATGACTAGGAGAGATCTGCAAGTTAGCTCTGAATGTCTCAGCAGTTAACTAGTACATTTAGCTAACGATTCTAAGATACGATTATGCTTATTGTAACGTACTAGTGGATTGGGCCATGTGCCCATACATGTCATATGATGTCTATGTTTCTTGATTGTGCTATAATTCTGTATACCTAAAAGCATTTGTATTTTTCTCTTTTTCAATAGTAATTATTGACAGTAAAACATTACAGCTAAAAAGCCAATGTTTAAGAAGCACTCTAAATTAAGTTATAGCACAGGACAAAGTACATAATTAAGAGGGGGGATATTTACAAGACCCTTACACCGCTTGACCGATTCCTGACCTTGGTGGACTCTTCAGGTAGAGAACAGTCTATTTGGTCCTATGGAGGAGCACAAAAAGGAACGCGGCCGGTGGCATGGAGCAAAGATTTATGTGAAATGGGTCCAATAGGGTAGTTATGGAGGCAGGGCTAAACCACACGTATGCTGCCACGGAGTATGTCAGGAAAGTGCTAGCTGATAAACTAGATTCTTACAGATATCCACTATCCAGCAGTATACAATGAACAGCCAATTGAGTTTGAATTGAGGCTGTCAAATACTGTTCCTGTTAGAAAATGGACACTAATTGGGGCCATGGTGCTCTTTGCGAGCTTCTGTGCGCGTTCGCATCCTGCATCTGTGACCTCAGCGTCTGCTCTTGAGTTACTTCCTGTTCCTGTGACCCCAGCTTCCTTTGGACTTTGTTGCTATCCGCCTGCCCTGACCCTGGCCTGTTTATGATTACTCTTCTGCCTAGTCCTTCTGTACCTTTGCTGCCCGCGCGTTGCCGACCCAGCCTGCACCTGACTACCCGCCTGCCTTCTCCTCCTGTACCGCATAAGCCAGCCTCTTGCCAACTCGGACTGTACGACTACTCTTCTACAGCTCCAGTGGACTTGCACATACCACCAAGTGGATCCAGTCCAGTCCTCGCACCCCCCTGTGCTCCTGAGCTCCCTGTCTGCACTACCAGGGTTCTCAAACCAGGGCCGCAAGAGAGGTGATCCCCTGCATAAGTCAGACTCATCCGCCAGGTATGTGGCAGTTCCTTTAGTAAAATGGACATGATTATTCATACCGAATAGGGATGGGCTGAATGGACCCCTGTTCAGTTCGCACCAGAACTTTCGAACATCGCGAAAGTTCGGACCCGAATAACGTACCCCATTAAAGTCAATGGGACCTAAACGTCAAAAATCAAAAGTGTCCATTTTGAAGGGTTATATGCAGTTGGACATACATTGGTTATAGGGGCCCGGGTCCTGCCCTGGGGGACATATATCAATGAAAAAAAGTTTGTAAAAAAACTTTTAAATACATTTTTAAATGAGCAGTGATTTTTTGATTTTTAAAGTGAAAGCATAAAAATGAAAAATTCCTTCCAATATAGTGCCTGGGGGGTCCCCCTTAGTCTACCTGTAAAGTAGCAGATCTGTACCATGTCTAGATTCTGCTGCAGCAATAATTGCATTTATAAAGCCAAAAAATTAAGTTTTCCCTGCAAGCTGCCTTTGTTTTGCTCAGCAACAGCTGGGGAGCCAGTGTGTATGATGAGGCCACACACAATGTAGTGCACTGGGAACAAGATTAGAGATTTTTTGGATGCATTTTGGTGTCACTTTGACTTTGGATAGAAGTAACGGGTGCAGAAAAATTGGGCTTTGGGTGGCGGTGACGCCTTCCCACCGTAACCCTATAGAGGTACTCTTGATGAAAGCAAGAATTGGCCTTGCTGTAAAAAAATGCAATGATATGCACCTGTCAAACAGGTGCAGAAAAATTACTTTTTGGGTATTGGTGGCACCTTCCCACCGTAACCCTATAGAGGTGCTCTTGATGAAGGCAAAAAAACATTGAAATTATAAGCACCTGTCAAACAGGTGCTGAAAAATTGGTCTTTGGGTGTTAATTGTGCCCATGAAACCTATACCAAAAACATTCTTCCAGATGAAATGATTGAACACCCTCAAAGCTAGGTAGCCTCAAAGTCCTGCAGAGATTCCACATCCCAAAAACACTTAATCAGTGACATTGGCATCAGGGGCTTCATAGCTGGTAATCCAGGACAAATTCATTTTGATAAAAGTCAAACGGTCCACGAAATCTGTAGACAGACGCATTCTATGATCAGTAATGAAACTTCCTGCAGCACTGAATGCCCATTCTGAAAGCACACTAGATGCAGGGCAACCCAACAACTCAATAGCATACTGGGCAAGTTCTGGCCAGTGATCTATTCTCATGACCCAGTAAGCCAGTGGATAGTCAACTGGAAAGCTCTCCATCTCTGTTTTGGCCCCAAGGTAATCGTCCACCATAAGATGCAGACGCTGCCGATGGGATGTGGAAGCTGACAGCCCTGAGCGGCGAGGACTAAAAAAATTCTGAAATGCATCACTTAGGCGGACGCCTTCTCCAATGCTCCTCTCTTGACCAACAGAACACTCAAAACTATGTTTTCCACTACACTGTAACCTACTGGAGTCGGGAAAAACATTCAATAAATTTCTCTTCAATGTGTCTTCAAGAGATTTAATCTTCTGCACTCTCTGTGGGGACAGGATGAGTTATGAGACCTTCCCCTTATAATGGTGGTCAAGGAGGGTCGCCAATCAGTAATGATCCTTCTCCTTTGTGCAACATATTCTTGGGTCACAAGGCTTTGAAGCATGAGGTTGCCATATGTCTCAAATTTGCTGAGGCTTGAGAAGCAGACACCCCCGGGTCACTCAGAATCACAGCATCTGGAACTTCCTCCTCCCAGCCACATACTACTCCCAAGGGTTCTGGGATTGGAAAGCCATCTCTCGTCCTGTGTGTTCTGTGGCATAGGAATGATGGTATCTGGCTAAAGTGGGCCTTTAGAGGAAAGGAAGTCCTCCTCTTCCTCCTGCTGCTCTACCTTCAGTGCCCTGTCCATAATACCACGCAGAGTCTGCTCCAACAGGAACACAACAGGGATTGTGTCACTGATGCATGCACTGTCACGGCTCACCATCCTTGTGGCCTCCTCAAATGGTGACAGTACAATGCATGCATCTTTAATGTTCAGCCGTTGGCGTGGGGAAAAAACCGAGGCGGCCTGAGCCTGTCATCGTGCTGTACTCACACAGGTACTTATTGATGGCCCTCTGCTGCATGTATAACCACTGCAGCATTGCCAAATTCGAGTTCCATCTGGTGGGCATGTCACAAATCAGGTGGTTTACGGGCAGGTGGAATTGCTGCTGAATTTCAGCCAACCAAGCACTGGCTGTGTATGACCACCTGAAATGGCTACATACTCTTCTGGCCAGCTTTAGCACATCTTCCAACCCTGGGTACGTATTTAGGAAAAGCTGCACCACCAAATTGAGGACATGTGCCAGGCATGGCACATGTGTCAACTTTCCCTGTCTAAGGGTGGACAGGAGGTTTGAGCATTCCTGGCTCCAGCTGGCATGGTGCGAATCCCCTCTGGGCCTGTTCCTGCAGAGCTGCAAGAATCTCTGCTCCGGTGTGGTTCCTGTCCCCTAGACGCACCAGCTGAAGCACTGCATAGCATTTTTTAGCCTGACTCATGCAATAGCCCTTTGAACACTTAGGGGGTACCTGATGTTCATAGGACAATTCTGCAGAGGAGGGCATGGAGGTGGCGGAGGAGGAGGAGGGGGTAGAGCTCACAGGTCTGGCATCATCACCACTAGCTGTATGGAGACGTGGGGGCACAACAAGCTGCAGCACTGAGCCCTGCCCTGCATCCTTCCAAATTGCAAGCAGTGTTACCCAGTGTGCTGTGAACTAAATATATCGTCCCTGCCCATGCTTGCTGGACCATGTGTCAGTAGAAAGGTGGACTTTGCGTCTGACTGCCTTGCCCAACGATGCCAGAACATTCTCTTCCACGTGATGGTAGAGATATGGAACGGCCTTACATGAAGAGTAGTAGTGACTGGGAACCTGCCATTGTGTTATAGCACATTGTGCGAATTCACAGAAGGTTTCAGAATCCACCAGGCTGAAAGGCAGGAGTTGGAGAGCCAACAGCTTTGACAAGCTTGCATTTATATGCTGGGCATGTAGGTGGCAGGGACTGTATTTTTTTTTCCGCTACAGTCTACAGCTGGTGGCGTGCTGCTGACAGATGTGCAGCAAGGACCTGGGACACCCTGTTCTATACCATCATCCCTGTCAGTGGAGGCTGCTGAGAGGTCATGTCTCAGTATAGCAGGGGCAGGCTGAAGTGGGTAAGGAGGAGCAGGAGGGACAGATTTGTGCCCCTTTTGTGTGGCTTTTAGGTGTTCTTGCCAATGGGCTGAGCGGTTGGACTTTAAATGCCTTGTTAAGCATATGGTACCCAAATGGCTGGTGTTTTTGTCACGTTTGATGTGCCTGAGACACAGTTTGCAGATAGCAACAGTGCGATCTTCAGCAGATGTGCTGAAAAAGGCCCGGACAGCTGAGCTTTGGGAAGTGGGCCAGGAGATAACAGTTGCAGAATGTGATGGAATAGGGTGGCTGCTCTCTACTCTTTCTTAATGTTGGTCTCCTTGGGGTTGTCCCGCCTCGCCTTCAGTTTCCTCCTCTGCTCTATCTGGCACCCAAGTCACATCAGTGACCTCATCATCATCATCATCTCCATTTCCTCCATCTTCATCATCATCATTACCAACTTGGCAATACGCGGAACACCCGAACAACGAAAGTTCGGCCCGAACTTATGCTCGGGCTGAACTGTTCGCCCATCTCTAATAATGAATAAAAATTCTTGTATTACATTTGCAACAAGATGTGAACCAACTCCTAGTTATAAGTTTGAAAACACCACAAGGGTTTACACAGTGGTAAATGGTCCTGTTTGTGCCTACAAAGCATTTAATATCATTCTATTCAGTAAGTAATAGGATGCCAATTCCTCATAAAAAGTAATTTGAAATCAAGACTACTTTGATATGTCATATCTTGGTTAGGTCAGGTAACTGTATAGTCTTAATGTAATGATACATAATTTGTATACTTTCACTGCTACAAGCAGACTTGCAATTTTCTTCAGTGAATGAAAGCAATTAACTTTATAAAATGGACCATTTATAACAGAGCAACCTCTACTACACACCATTTATTGGAAGTGGCATTACAATTTCTGCTATAAAGCAGTACTATGTTGATTTGATGTGACTTATGTATAATTCTCCAGTTTGAACATTTAGCCAGGAGTTGAAGTAAACTGTCTGGTGAAATGCAGTTACAATGCAACATAAAAATAAGTTACAAACCAGGCTGCGGGATATTATTTTCAATTATCTGAAGGTGTGATGACAACATTTCCAATTTCATTCTTTTTAGCTCCAGGTGTATGCATCAGACACCATTAAAAGCAAACTATGATCTATTAAGAGTGAGTATATATTTTGGGTTAATATTGTAGACTACTTGAAAGTAATATTTGATTTGATGTTTGAATCCTTCTATGATTTTATTAGTTGTATTTCGTGTACGGATTCTCTATCTATACTTTGCTTGTTACAGCTAAAGTATGGGTCAAATTAAAATGTAAATATATGATGCAATCTGTATAATATCGGTTTATTACATGCTGATCCCACAAGTGGATATGCTATCTTTCCACTTTCCAGGCTATGCTGTCTACAAAAGTGACAGAGGTTGTGATAACCCAAATAACACTGTCCAGTTATGATTATCTTGTCCACGGGGTAACAATGTTGTTGTGTGGTTTTACTGTAGAATGTTAACACACTAAATTTGAAAATGGGAAAAAAACTCTACTAAAAAACAAAAACCTGTTGTGTAATTGCTACTGTGTGACTGCATCATATACTTATTTATTTTATGTTGCCCATGATTATACTTTTAGTGAACGGCAGACTTGTTCAACACCAGTAAAATGAAGCCAGTAATTCACATAGGACTTTTCTGACTTATGGACAGCTCATTTTTATCTTCTAGAAGCCAAGCAACTTCTCCCTTTTGTTTCATGTTGCTAGGACAGGTTAGAACATATAAGGGAGACTCTAATTTACAGATACAAGGGGATTACAGTCTGTTTTTCAGTCAGACACATCAAACATGTGTAGGGATATACAGTTCTCTACTGTCTGGATTTGTAAAGACCTGTAAATATATTTTGTATGCACTTCCTGCCCTGGGTCATTGACTTTTAAGCACTGGAAGGAGGAAGTGGAGATAGATAGAAAGTCTCAGCCACTTGTTCTGTCCATGCTACTTATCCTGGATAAGAGACAATTATGCAGACACTACTAGAGATGGACTAAAGCATAAAGTAGATAGGCTGTATTTAAGTTTAAGTGCCACACCACAGTTCTTGTCTTGTCTATGAGAAGCTCCATTCCAGGCTGGTTGGACAACAGTTGGAGGATCTCTCCATTATTTCAGCTCTTATCTTCAGGTCTCCAACACAAAGACAGATGCTACATCATCCGCAGGGGCCCCTGCAACTGGACTTTGCTGCAACATCTGGAGGTATCTCTATATATACTATATATACCTATATGTTCATAATTCCACCAGGACTCCTATTGGACCCTTTGTTATCATATCTGTTTGTACATTGAATGTATGTTATTAACATATTCTAATATAAAGCTAGCATTTTTATAGTGGTGTGCATCTATATACAGTATCTCACAAAAATGAGTACACCCCTCACATTTTTGTAATTATTTTCATGTGACAACACTGAAGAAATGACACTTTGCAACAATGTAAAGTAGTGAATGTACAGCTTGTACAACAGTGTAAATTTGCTGTCCCCTCAAAATAACTCAACACACAGCTATTAGTGTCTAAACCGCTGGCAACAAAAGTGAGTACACCCCTAAGTGAAAATGTTCAAATTGGGCCAAAAGTGTCTATTTTGTGTGGCCACCATTATTTTCCAGTACTGCCTTAACCCTCTTGGGCATGAAGTTCACCTGAGCATCACAGGTTGCCACTGGAGTTTTCTTCCACTCCTTAACCACTTGCCGACGGCTGATCGGCATTTGACGGCGACAAAGTGGCGCTGTAACGCGAATCGCCGTCATACGATGGCGGCCGCAAACTCGCGCCGTGTGCGCGCGCGCCCCCTAGGCGCGGGCGCTGCAACGGCATTTGTTACAGGGGCTTTCAATCTACAGGGCCAGGCCAATGATTTTTGGCCTGGCCCTGTAGATCGCCCTGCCAATGACATTATTCCCCTGCCTCTGTAAATGTAAACAGAGGCAGGGGAAGTTCCTTCCTCTTCCTCCCTGAAGTCCTTTTCGACATCAGAGAGGAAGAAGAAGCATCTAGAAACGTGAGTGCACCAACACTACACTAACACCAGGCCACATAGGCACATTTAACCCCTTGATCGCCCCCTGATCGCACCCCAGTTAACCCTTTCACTACCTGTCACCCTCCTGTCACAATATCACATAGTGCAGCGATCTGATTTTTAGCGATCGCTGTACATGTGACCTTGTGACGCTAAATCAGTAGTAGGTTAGGCTAGTACTAGGCCTAGTTAGGT
>BLSH010022312.1:433098-444728 GCA_018402905.1 Glandirana rugosa
AGTGAGGAGGTCCACTTAGACCACTCAACAGTGGGGGTGGGAGAGGGTGGTGGAGTTCAGGCCGTTTTAGATTTGAATCTTGCCTTCTCGGGCTTTAGCGGGCAAGCTAGCAAGGAGCAAGACTTACTTCGTAGCAAGCCCGTAAGCTAGAAAGGATGCTTGCTTGGATACTATGGAAGCAGGGTTCGATTCGGTCGGGTCCTACTAAATAGGCACAGACTGTTTGGACAAAGACTTGTCCAGTACTTTCTATACAACAATAGGAATTCTGTGTGAGACGTGGATCTGGAAAGTAGCCATGAGAGGGGATGGGGGAGAGTACCGATGAAAGGTCTAGGTGCAGAGTGTGTCTTAAGGATAACAACATATCTTTCATGACCTGTTCAGAAACAGGTTTGTCAGACACGGATAAATCATCCTGGGCTGGCTTAGCTTGGGACGAAGGTATCATAGGTTCGTTCGTAGGAAAGATCGAATGCCCGAACGATGCTTCATTCAGAACGAGGAACGATCGAACGGGCGATTTCGGGCTCTTCCGTTCTAAGTTTAGATTTTGCCGGACTTGAGGTGGTGGGAGAGGGTGGGGGTGACAACTCACCAGATTCACCTGGAGGAGTGAAGGATCCATGTTGTCCCCTCTGGGGAGAGTAGAGAGTTGTGGCTGTGTCTCCTGCTGTGGGAGCAGCGCCATCTTGGGTCCCCATGCGGCCTGGAGCAGGAAAGAAATCTGTCAATTTCCTAGGTGCTTTAAAGTCCTTTCTTCTTTTGGACATTCCTGGAGGTGCTAGGAGAGATCAGGTATACGTGGAGTAGTTAAAAGTCCCGGTGTCTGTTGTGGATCGGTCGTTTTTAGCCGTTTAGCACAGGAGCTGTGGAGTTAGGCAACCATTCAGCAGTGTCGTCAGGCCACACCCCCATATTGGCCTAAATTTATGAATACATTTGAATGAATACATTTTTTATAAATTGTCAGCATTTTATTCTTTATAGCATACAAATAAAAAAAAAAAACGCAGTGGTGATCAAATACCACCACAAGAAAGCTCTATTTGTGGGAAAAAAAGAACATCAAATTTATTTGTGTACCGCAATTGTCAGTTAAAGTAATGCAGTGCTCTATTTGTGGGAAAAAAGGACTTACATTTTGTTTGGGTACAATGTTGCAGGACTGCGTAATTGTGAGTTAAAATGACGCAGTGCCGTATCGCAAGAAACGGCCTGGTCAAGAAGGGGCATAAATCTTCTGCAACTAAAGAGGTTAAACATTCAAATTATGCTGTTTTGTGCCTTCTTTTGCTATTAAGGGCTCTAAGGCATGTGTGTGTGTAAATATTTGACCTAAAAAAATATCTGGCTTTCTATGGAATGAATGCAACACAGCAGGTTACAAAAATGCAAGCTGAGGTGTTAGAGCACAAAGCCTATGCATGGGTATTTATGAATGGAATCTCTATTCAGAGTATATGATATTACTGCTTACTGGTGTTTGAACCTTTGTGCATATGCATAAAAAGTTTCAGTTGGTAAATAAATACCATGTTGAGAAAAATTATGTTACCTTCTTAGGGTATTATTTTCATATATTTGAATAGGTACTATATGCATTTATGGTATTGCATTCATACCTCATTTAACATTTTTTTAACATTACACAACACCTAGGGGATAATGTTTGGTCTTTTTCCTTCAGATTTTAAGTGTGTTAAAAAAACTGTAGTTTTAAATTCCCATATAGTACATGCAGTTCGTTTGTTACTTCCATGTTTGATTTACATAATTGTCTATGATTGAGGATAAGGATTAAGGATGTTGAGCTGCATTTTGGAATATCGAAGGGAGACTTTTTTCATTTCAGCATTCTTAATCTTTTATTATAAATTGATGATATCAAGGCATATCAACATTTTTTTTGCATATACAGGAGGTTCCCGGGTTACAAACAAGATAGGGACTGTAGGTTTGTTCTTAAAGTGGTAGTAAACTCTCCGATCATTTTCAACCAAGGAAGCTGCCATCTTGGCCCCTGTTTAATCTACAACTGCCATGATGCTGCACATGTGATCAGCTATGACACCAGTCATTGGATGGTTTGACAGTTTGGTTTAGAGCACAACCAATGGGAATGTTATATTTCCGGCACGTGCCGGAAATGTAACTGGTTTTTAAAATGTTAAATGGATGGGTTTACTACCGCTTTAAGTTGAATTTGTTTGTAAGTCGGAACAGGTACATTTTTTAAGTGTAGCTTCATCCAAAAAACGATTTTTAAGCTTTTTGGATAGCATAGGGAAGGATTAACACCCCTGCAATGTTTGTTTTGATGTCTAGGTTTCTGTTCAGAAGATTTCACCTCACTTCCTGTCCCAATGATAATTGGATTTTGAAAATGTTGGGTTGTTGTAGAAACAAACCTTGGTGATAAAACATCATTGGAGACACCTTTTTCCCATAATAACTCTTACAGAAGTGAATTCCGCTTTCCTAGAGGTAGATTTCCTCTCACTTCCTGTTGTCTCCCTCCGTTTGTAAGTAGGAGTTGTTTGTAACTAGGGGACCGCCTGTAATCCTTTAGAGCAGTGTTCTTAACCCGGTTATAGAGGTACTGGATCACTGGATTCAGTAAAAAATGGTTTCATTGATTTCCAAGCAGACTCAAGAAAGAAAATTGATTTCCAAAAGGCTAGGCTGGATACCATGCAGTTTTGTTGTGAGCTGATCAAAATTTACCCTAGCTGTAGATCAGGGCAATTTTGGGTTCCCTTCACAACTAGTGATGAGCTCAGTATTCAGTCTGAATGTAGGTTCAGATCAAACACTGCCTGTTCATATGGTTGGATTAACATAGAGGCTATTGGAGTTACAGCTCCAGGCCACTACCTCAAGATAGGCTCATGCCAGTGAGTCATTAATGCTGTTCATGTTATGTTAAATTGTGGGCGGCAGGTGCTATTGTAGAGTAAATCATGGACGGCAGGCGCTATTGTTATGTAAATCACGGGTGGGCGACAGGCGCTATTGTTATGTAAATTGTGGGCAGCAGGCGCTACAGTAGCGCGGCAGGCGCTACTGTTATTGAAACCGTGGCCGGCCGGCAGGCGCTATTGTTATGTAAATTGCGGGTGGCACACTGCAAAGTAAATGATGTGCAAAATTTGTGCAAACATCTTCTAGCTGAAAAGATGACAGCAGCAAGAATGAATGATCACCATAGTAAAGATATGAGGAAAAAAGAAAAATCATGACATCTGCACATCTTCCTGCAAATTCCTCCCTTACTATATTAGCAAGCTTTGTACATTTTTTTACTTTTAGGAAGAAGGATGCAGACTCACCATAAGCACAGAGAGAAAACAATGACTCTGTGACTCTGTATGTGTTTTGTTCACAACATCCATGAGCTGTGATGTGTAGTGTAAAAATGCAGCATATCTACATTTTTATTGCAGCACAACACACATCATGATAGCACATAAAGTGCAATGAATTGCCTTTCATTAATTCTGACTATAAATAAAGTATACCAGCCAGAGGTTGGTAAGCCACGCACACTATAAACAATGTGACCAATAGGTACCCATGGACTAACAGTAAATGTTACAATAAAAAAGTTAAAATATAAAGGAATATTGGTGAAACCATAATGTCAAGACAATGCCATGTATCATATGAGTTCATATAGTCCAATACAATGGGAACCACACTGTACTTGACTGGGTAGACTTCTGGCCGGCAGCTCCTTGAAAAGGTGGGGACACCCTCAGCAGCATAAAGGAATGAAGAAAAAGGGCGCTAGGTCAGTGAAGTAAAATCACCAAGAAATTTTATTAACACTTACATGGAAGTTACTTGTGATCAGTATGTCCGGACCCTCAATAGCCAAACAGTGGGATGGAAGAGACCTGGTGGACCGGCAGATGGTACTATGGAACCAGATGGGGGAGAATGTATACCACAGGCTGATGGACAGCCCTGGTCGGCCGGCTGGATGGAAGTGCAACTCGGGCCGTGATGCTGTGGGAGCTCCACAGTGTAGACAGACCCAGGCAGCACTGGCTGTGACACCTGAAGAAGGAGGCGGAGCCTTGAAACGTAGCGACCAGCCTATTTCAGCCGCCCTGCTTTTGGATCTGATAGCTTGCCGTACCCAGTCACGTGACCCTCTACCTGTGACGTTGCTGCAACCTGGAAGTGGTGGCCATCCCAGCCACAGCCAGCGCTGCCTGGGTCTGTCTACACAGTGGAGCTCCCACAGCATCACGGCCCGAGTTGCACTGCCAACCAGCCGGCCACCAGCCTGTGGTATAAAGTCTCCCAGAGTACCATCTGCCGGTCCACCAGGTCTCTTTCATCCCACTGTTTGGCTATTAAGGTTCCGGACATGCTGATCGTAACTAACTTCCATGTAAGTGTTGATAATAGATTTTTTTTTTGTGATTTTAGTTCTACTGACCTGGCACCCTTTTTCTTCATTCATTAATTTTGACTAGATTTAAAAAAAGGAAAAATTAAACAATGCAAAGCATTTCACCAATTTCACATAACAGAGGGCATGCATCAAATTGACCATAATGAAGCCCACTGATGTGAACGGACCCCAAGTGCTTGCAGCTGTGTTCCTCATTCCCAATGAATTGATTATCTTTATAGCGAGTGTAAGGCAGGCCAGGCATTACTCTTTTTTTTTTTCATTCAACCAGCGTGTTGAATGAAAAAAAAGTTGATTCCCCCCATCCACACAATCACTCCTGCTGTGCTTTTATATTCTGCTGATGGGGAGCCTCCCCTGCCATCAGAATACAATGATGAGTGCTGCCGGCTAAAGCTGGCGGCACTGGTCATTTGGGAAAAACCCAACAGGCTGGTTGTACACAAGACAATCGATATATCAATTTGTGTACAACAAGCTAGCCTGTACAGTGTACATGGACTGAAATTCACCCAATCCCAACTGAATTGGCCAAATTTCGATCCATGTATGGCCCCTTTAACAAACACCCCCCCAATCATAGCTATATATACCATAACTAACCGAAGCAGAGGGGAGCCACAGGGCAATAAGCTGAGGGGGCTCTGTCATTCTGCATGGGGTCCCATGACTACTGCAGGCTGCCTGCTGCAATATCAGTCTCTGTACTGTGCAGCTAAATTGTGGAAGGAGGAGAACAATGTGCCCAAAAACATTTTGTTAATGACGTCTACAGATAGCAAGGTCCCTGACAAAGGTGTGCTGACAGCAGTTGTGATATCAGTTTATGCAGCTGGCAGCACAGAGTCAATGGCTCTTCAGAAATGATACCGCTACACACACCCACTGAACCCTTTCCCACACTTTATCCACAGTGCAAGTAGTGATATCACAGCAGGTGGGACAACAGCAAGCTCTACCACTGGTCCAGGCTGACCAGAAGCACTAATTACTGCAGGAGAGGGGAGTGGATGTGCTGGCATTCTCTGTGAAAAGTGGGATCCACAGCCCTGGATCTGGAGGAGTAACATCTTGAGTCAGGAGTCTGCTCTGGAGGAAGCTAGTGGTAACATTGTAAAATATAGCTCTGGAGGAAGCTAGTGGTAACATTGTAAAATATACCTCTGGAGGAAGCTAGTGGTAACATTGTAAAATATTTGCGCTATATACTAAGATGGGCCCAGACGCAACCCCACAGGAATACGTTGCCTACGGACATGACTTTACTTAGATTCAACAAAATGCACACACTTACAGGGGAAGGATTCCAACCCCTAGACATAGAATCCCTCTCCTCTCTCCACATATGACAGAGACCCCCTATTAACTCCTGAACACTCACTTGTATCCGCCTGATACTTCAAACCCGAAAGTGTGGAGACATACACAAGCTACTTGAATACTGCCGCCTAGAGTAGAGGCATGTACACACCATGCAAAAAGACATAACCTATTACTATACATCTACAGTTTATCTTGCTCTCCGTGTACCGTGGAATAAATATTACGCTCCCGGATCAACAGAGCTATATGCCGATTCAAACAGAGATATGATTATATCGGGTTGTTCGGGTTTCCAAATGTAAAATGCGTGTATATCATTATTGCATCTGCTGTTCCTGTACTGTAAATGTACGTGTTGAGTATAAATAAAACTCTTTTAAATGGAAAAAAAAAAAAAAACATTGTAAAATATACTTCTGGAGGAAAGCAGCGGTAACATTGACAACCTCCCATAATCACAACACCTCCCTCCAACCCCATTTTCATTACAGTCCTTCCCCTCTCCTAGTAACAGCTACTCCCTGCCACCATAAACCACCCATACCAACTCACCTTCTCTACACAGTTACAGCATCTCCCACCCACCTCTCGCTGGTCACTGTGCATCTTTACCAACTACTTTACTTTACAGAACACAGCACCTCTGAATGCAAACCTCTCCTACTCCATTATGTTACCTCCAGTCCACCCATTTTTTACCTTTTCCAGAACTTCCCTCCTATCCATCTCCCCCCACCCTGTTTCATTACACTGCCTTTGTGACATGCATCTCTTACCCTCCAGGTCACATCAGACAAAGACAGAGGAACCTCTAAGTGCAGTATTGGCACAATTTATTATAGGCAATAGATTAAAAAAACTCACGTGATATAAGCCAAGTGTAAGCCTCTATCAGAGTATGTCCTGGTGACATCCTAATCCATCCCGGATGGATCGCTGCTGGGAAGGTTGTGCAGTGCTGATAGTCCCAGATGGAAGCCGCTCTGAGAGATGGAAGGCCGGCCAGGAAGCTCAGAAGGAGGCTTGGAGCCCAGCTGGAACCAGACATGGGCGGATGACATTACTAACATACGACGCGTTTCGTCTATGGTAATGTGATGGCCGCGCCCCTTCTTCAGGCAGAGGAAGTGAGAAATGAGCAGGCTACCGTGGTTATATACAAAGGGGGGGGGGGAAGGAGGAGGAGGGGGGAGGAAGGGGCGGGGGAGCAGCCAGCATGAAGACTGGATGAAATGGACACTGCTATTATGGGACATGTGGAAAACAAGCCGTACGGCATACTTATGGGTTCATATAAGACAATGGACAGATCGAGAACTCATCAGTGCTATGGCTGCCTCATCAGTGCTATGGACTATTGGACTGTTCTAATACTAATGGTTACATACCACCTTGTTATCATTACCCCTGATTGTTGCATATATTTTTGTTCTTGTTTTTATTGCACAATTACCACAACTATTATTGGTTTTTAATTATTTTCTCCCCCCCTCTCCCCCCCCCTGTTTTTGTAGCCTAGGAGTTGAGGACAGTGCGCATATACTTGTACTTGTCTTGTCTGTACTCCAGGTCACATCTCCTACCTTGCACCTCATACACCCTACCTTACTCACCCCAACACCCACTTGCCAACCCTTCCTCTTTTTCTATGATGTGTGCGTGTGTGTGGGGGGGGGGGGGGATGCAGCACTCATCCCTATGAATCTCCTTATGACTGTAGGAATCAGACAGGTATCACCAGGTTACGGAAGTATACCCCTGGACCAGGAACCCCACTACAGGGTATGAGAGAGAGAGTGCTGCAGCCTCCTACAGGGAGCGCCTCAGCTCCTTGTAAGTTTTTCCAGAAATCCTTTAAGGCAGTAAATGCAGGGATCGCTTTTCCTCCACAATGCCCTCCTCCTACAGTGCTGACCCACCCTACAGTCGTAAGGAGATCCATAGGGGCGAGTGCTGATTTCTAGTGAACACACCATACCCCGTTGGGGACCTGGGCTAGGTGACAAGCCAACGCGCAATCCGTGCTTACTTCTGGTAAGCTGCCATCTAACTTTGGTGGAGGTCTCACAGTGGCATGCAGTTTGTCTCATGTGGTGCATATATCAATTGTGACTTTGACCATTTGGGCTTAAGTGACACTTCTTATTTACATTGAAATACCCTTGGAGTGTTTACTTTCTGAACTATACTCGGACTGTGCCTACTATTAATCAAATGAAGCAGTTCTCCTACTTCACGTTTAGTTTACTATTATTAATTTAAGGCATGTGCAATTTGTGTGTCATTTTGCTAATCCAGTTGTGCTTTAACATCAGGGATTTTCGTGTCTGTGCTTCTCATTATTTTTAGCACCTAATTTAGTGTTTATGTATTTAGAAGCATACTTACTAACATTTTAACAGAGGGGTTCACTGTAGTCTGGTAGGCATGATTTGATCTATAAGATCTGCCCCAACTGAAGTGTGCTTTGTTCTTATTTATGGTATATACACCTCATAGACAATTATAGGAATTGTTTTATCTTAATTTTTAACAGTGCAAACGGTAACCTTCATATAGCGCAGCCTACCATGTTATTCTATGTCCATCTGAACCTGGTTGGTGTTATTCTGGCTGCAACTGGTTATACCAGTACAACTTTTTCCTCTTATCCTTTTCCACTATAGGTCATATTTGTATCAGTGCAGTATTTATCTTCCCCCATTCACTTACATGGCTGAGAATTCCCAGCCATGTAAACAAATGGGCGGTGAAAGGGGTGGGTACACCATTGCCTAAATATGGCCACATGATGTCACCACTATCCCTGCCTCTACCTTTATATAGCTGATGACAGCTTGGGAAGCTGTTATGTGGCTTTGTGCACCTGTCATCTGGGGGCCCCCTTATTATTAAAGAGGAGCTCCACCCAAAAGGGGAAGTTGCGCTTGTTTACAGCCTTCACCCCTCCACTGCCACATTTGGCACTTTTTGGGGGACGGGTACCTGGTTTTAAAAAGGTACCCGCTCCCACTTCCAGGTAGGATCACAAATCTGCAAACTACATGCATTTTAGGCCCCTCCTCCTTCCCCCCACTGCCTTCTGGGGACACACTGGTCCCAGAAGATGGCAGAACCATTCAGAAAGTGCAGCATGACTCACGCATGTACAACAGGAAACTGACTGTGAAGCCTGAAGGCTTCTCTGCCAGTTTCCATTACTTACAATGCTGACGCCTGCACTCAAAGCTGATTGACGAATCGGCTTGAGGTGCGAACATCGCAAGATCCCCGAACAGGTAAGTGTCCTTATATTAAAAGTTAGCAGCTACAGTATTTGTATCTACTGACTTTTACTTTTTTTTCCAGACTAGAGCTCCTCTTTAACCACTTGGCAAGGTACTTTTATAAAAAGCGTTGTAAACAAGTGGTTAAACCAAGCTCATCAAGCCGTGAGCTTGGTGCTGGCTTTTAGAGCCTCCAAAGGGCTTTCAAACAAAAATGATCAAGAGTCACCTGATCACTTTTCTGGGGCTCTCAAAGTGCTTCCCCTTGACTGGTTATACCCACAGTGGTTTCCAGGCTTTTACTTTCCTCTGGGGAGTCTGAGACTGCAGGAAACTAATGGTACAGTGAGAGCAGGAGGAACATCCGCTCCCCGATTCCTTCTGCCACAACCCCAGAAGAAATGTGTACTACATCATTTCTGGGGTCTCAGGTGTCATTCCTTGGCTATTGTAGCTGAGGATGCACCTATTCAAAAACCACCCTTAATGTCACCATGAAGAGTACCTGTCACTTGCCCATTCTATCACATAGTGTAGCCCCTTGAGATGAAAATAAAGTAAAAAAAGTGTAAAAAAGATATATAAAATAAATAAAAAAATATGATAAAAAATTTAAGCCCCCCCAGTCATTCACATACCCACCCCATATAAAATGCAAAGGGTAGCATGTGTAAATATTAACTGGGTTTGGCATCTGAACTTCTTTGAAGCTCGCTGAATCCTGCTTAAAGTGATTGTAAAGTCTTGTTTTTTTTTTAAATAACACACGTGTTCTACTTACCTCCTCTGTGCAGTTGGTTTTGCACAGAGCAGCCCAGATCCTCCTCTTCTCGGGTCCCTCTTTGCTGCTCCTGGCCCCTCCCTCCTATTGAGTGCCCCCACGGCCAGCAGCTTCCTATGGGGGCACTCGAGCCGAGTCAGAGCTCTGTGTGTCCATTCAGACATAGAGCCCCGACCTGACGCCCTCTCTCCCCTGATTGGCTGATTGACTTTGATTTACAGCCATGGGAGCCAATGGCGCCACTGCTGTGTCTCAGCCAATCAGGAGCAGTGTCCCAGAGGGCTTAGACATTCGTGGACATCGCTTGAGAGGGATGAGGCTCAGGTAAGTATTAGGGGGTACCTAACAGGTCGGATGCTGATGGTGATGATGATGAGGAGGATGATGATAGTAATTTCAACTTAAAGAAGAAATGTGGTCAAAATGATAAAATCAATATGTTATGCCCCTATACAGTCTGTTAAACATCTCACTGATTGTTTTGCAAAAAGCAGTAAGGATGTTGAGATATCTACCTTTTCCCCTGCTCCCATGCGCACTTCCTTTAATGAGGGGACAACTTTACTTCCTGGTTTTTGAAATGCCTCAAGTTTGCCTGTTGTCATATTTTGCATGCTATCTCTCTCTGCAGAAACGTCCTGACATCACTGGGAGAGGTTCTCTTGTAGTACATGGAAATCTCAGGCATTCATTCTGATTAGGCTCTGCCCACGACCAACCCACGAAGCACCGCCCACTCCTGCCTATGCCCCACTTTTGCCCACCTGCTGCTCTATCTATACAGCCAGCTCCTAGGTTAGATTTTTTTCTGTTCTGTTTACAAATTACTAGAGGAGAACAGGCAGAGAGAAGCACACAGATTAATAGACTCATCTGTGTGCATACTAACCTGTACTGACTTGTGCCTGTTTTACATAGCACACACTCAGCTACTGATTGGCAGATGAGTGTGTGTTATGTAAAATAGACTGCACATGATAGAAGGCAGGCGGACTGGGATATAGAGAAGCTAGTTCACTGAAAGGAAATGGCATCTGAGCTCTGCTCAACTCCTCCCATCATTACTAACCATATACAGCAAAGGAGGAATAACTAAGGTATTACAAACCACAGTTGCAGCTATATGGTAGGGAAATAATCAATTCAGTTATTATGTTTATTACCATGTGTAACTTTCAGTTATTTATATGAGGATTTACAAAAATATGTATGTTGCCTTTAGTTGTACTGTCAGTTTGATAAAGCCAGATCAACTAAGGCATGACATTTATTCGCTATGGGTTACTGCACTTTGCTTTTTGCATACACTTTCAGAAATCTAGAAATAGGGTTTTCCCAATTTACTCATGAAGTCATCAGCTGTGATGGGGGCAGTAATGTATCAAGGAATGCTTGTTTTCTTAACCACAAATTATTAAAACGATATTTCCATGTACTCTTCACTGTTGGGTGCAGGATGGGATGAACTGATATCCAAGGACACTACAGTCATGGCATACACATAGATTTCTTAGTATACAGTGTTACCCATAGGTGTGTGCAGCCTATTGCACTAGGGTGTGCACTCCAAAGCAAACAAACTTCCCTTTCTCTGCAGCCTAAGCTGCACGGGGCAGTGAATGAATAAGAAGTGCTCTGTGCTGAGTGGCTTCCTGTTCATTCACAACCTGAAGCATAGTAAAGACAATTTACTATACTTCCGTTATGAATGGAAACCATGAGCGAGTGTGTTCACTGTGTTAAGGAACTATTTACTAGCCTCTTCCCCTCTCTCCATATTGAAACATCTCCTGCAGACATCTGGGGGGGGGGGGAGGAGAGGAGGAAAGCCAGC
>BLSH010022312.1:508538-525266 GCA_018402905.1 Glandirana rugosa
TCATCCCCAGAATAAGATAAACGGTACTAGGGACGGTCTTCAAATTCTAGATCCAAATTACCCTTTAACCAGACATTAACCTTGTTAAGAACACTAGAAATAACCCGAATCCTTAATGACTCTAAACGCGTCTTTCCTTCAGAAATCCATAGAAAAACAGAAACAAATAAATTAATTTACGAAAACAATCGCCAAATTCATTGACCCCGAGTTTACGAGACATCATTACCCTTCACTTTGGTAGACCCGGCCCTGAAAACGGACCGAATTCCAAAGGCTAACGTAAGTTCTGAAGAAGACGACTTTAAAGTCTAACGACACCAGAGAAAACATTATTAAAGATTTTCTCATTAAAAGCAAACTCCCCACACTATCAACCCAGGACATTAACGACCTAGAATCTGAAATTTCAGCAGAAGAAGTCTTGAATGCAATCGGAAACCTTAAGCCAGGCAAAAGTCCCGGCCCAGATGGTTTCACTTCCCATTACTACAGAGCATTTGAGCCCCAGTTACTTAAACCGCTAACAAAAGCATTTAATTAAATAAACAAAGACAAAAAGATACCTAAAGACTTCCTTTCTGCGCAAATCTCAGTAATTCCTAAGCCCAATAAAGATCACAAGAATTGTTCCAATTACAGACCAATTTCCCATTAAACCTAGATCTTAAACTTCTGGCAGGGATCATGGCAAATAGAATAAGACCCCTACTTACAAAAATAAATGGCCCAGAGCAGGTGGGTTTCATGCCAGGGCGGGAAGCAAAGGACAATATCATCAAATCTCTGAACCTGATTCATAAAATCAGACAAGACAAGGTCGAAGGTCTTCTCCTCTCAACAGACGCGGAGAAGGCCTTCGACAGAGTGGCTTGGGACTACATGTTCACAACTTGCACTCATATCGGATTTGGAGAAAAAATGATATCTTGGATAGGGGCGCTATATGATAATCCTACTGCCAAAATTAAAATCAACAATCACCTATCAGAACCCGTACATATTAAAAATGGCACTAGACAGGGCTGCCCACTTTCTCCATTACTTTTTATCCTGTCACTAGAACCACTCATAAGAACAATCAACGCAAACACGAACATAAAAGGCTATACAACAAAAGATAGAGAATACAAACTCGCAGCCTACGCAGATGACCTGTTATTCTTCATCACTTCCCCACATATTTCTATACCCAATCTAAATAAAATTTTCCACACCTTTAGGTACATAGCCAACTTCAAAATCAATAACAGCAAATCGGAAGCTATGAACTTGACACTATCACAGGACGCTGAAAAACTAACAAAACAAAATTGCCCCTATAAATGGGAAAAGGCTACACTCAACTACTTGGGAATAAAACTAACATCCAAATTAGAAGATTTGTACTACCAAAATTTACTTCCACTACTTAAAAAAACAGAACAGGACCTTAAAAAATGGGACCTAAAACACTTCTCTTGGTTTGGCCGAGTTAACATTCTAAAAATGACAATACTCCCAAGATTCCTATACTTATTTCACGCCCTTCCAATTACCATCCCTTCTTCATTCTTCAAAAGACTAACTAAAGCATCAAGAGAATTTATCTGGGCATACAGAAAGCCCAGAGTAAACTTAAAACTCCTGACTTTCCCCAAAAATAAAGGGGGCATAGGGATCCCAGACTTCCAAAAATACTTCCAAGCCACACATATAACCAGACTAATAGACTGGCATTGCCACGCGGAAAATAAAGACTGGGTGAAATTGGAAACAAACCACCCAAACTTCCTCATTCAATTCCTCCCATGGACATCACCCAATAACCATCCTAAAGAAATCAAAACCCACCCGTTAATAAGCACCACGTTAAAAATCTGTCAAAAAAACTTCACCACCTATCAACTCTCCTCAACAATTAGCCCTTTATCGGCTATTACTGGTAACCCAGATTTTCCCCCAGGTACAGACAATCTAAAAACACTTCTCACTAAAGAAGGCAAACCTCTATTAGCTCTAAACTGCACTAAGAACAATAAATTACTAAATTTCCGAGCCCTTAAATCCTCTATTCTTCAAAATAAACTTAACCTATGGACCTATTTACAGATCCACGACTTTGTCCAGAACAATAAAAACAATCCAAACATGACAAGACCACTAACAACTTTGGAAAAAATTTGCTATGACCAAGAACCCCTTAAAGGTGCCACCTCTATAGCATACAATTGGTTATCGCAACCACTTAATGATGCAACTGATATATACAAATCCAAATGGGAACAAGAGCTTGATATTCAGATACCAGTCTCCCAATGGGAAAAGGCATGTATCTTTACCCACAAGTGTTCACTAAGCACTCGCATACAAGAGATTTCCTATAAAATACGTACACAATGGTATATCACTCCAACCAGTATTAAAAGGTGGAAACCGCAAGAATCAGACCTGTGTTGGCGATGCTCCAAAGAAAGGGGATCCTTTCTACATATCTGGTGGTCGTGTCACAAAATCCGAAGTTTCTGGGACAAAGTCGTCGAACTTATCAGATCAATCACAGACACAAAAAACAAACTAGACGCAGCATCATGTCTTTTAAACATTAACAATCTATCATTCAAATCCTACAAGCATTCCTTAACTAGACATATGCTTAACCACTTCCTTACTGGGCACTTAAACCCCCCTCCTGCCCGGACCAATTTTCAGTTTTCAGCGCTGTCGCTCTTTGAATGACAATTGCGCGGTCGTGCGGCATTGTACCCAAACAAAATTGGCGTCCTTTTTTTCCCACAAATAGAGCTTTCTTTTGGTGGTATTTGATCGCCTCTGTGTCATTTCTGATCGCCGCTATAAACAAAAAAAGAGCAACAATTTTGAAAAAAAAACAATATTTTTTACTTTTTGCTATAATAAATATCCAAAAATAAAAAATAAAAAACAAATGTATTCATCAGCTTTGGCCGATATATATTCTTCTACATATTTTTGGTTAAAAAAATCACAATCGGCGTTTATTGATTGGGTTGCGCAAAAGTTATTGCGCCTACAAACTATGGACATTGATTTATGGCGTTTTTATTTATTTTTTTAACTGGTAATGGCGGCGATCTGCGATTTTTATCGGTAATGCGATATCGGGACGGACATGTCGGGCGTTTTTGACACTTTTTTGGGACCAATGACATTTATACTGCGATCAGAAATTTAAATGTCCACTGATTACTGTATAAATGTCATTGGCAGTGAAGGGGTTAACCTGCAGGGGGCAGTGAAGGGGTTAACTATGTTCCCTGGGTGTGTTCTAACTGTGGGGGGGCGGGGTTGACAGGGGCATGACAGATCTAACTGATCCCAGTGACAGGGATCAGTAGATCTGGCATGCCCCCCTCACAGAATGGGGAACCGCCGTGTTTACTTCGGCGGTTCCCCGTTCCTCCTGTCTATAAGGAGATCGCGGGTCTCCGGCGGACATCGGGTCCGCCCGACCCGCGGGCACGCTCCCGCAGTGTGCGGCGGCATGTGCACGCGCCGCTCGCGCCCGCGGGAGCGCGCTCAGCACGAGCCGAATGGGAGGACGTCAATAGACGTCCTCCCGGCATTTTAGAGCCGCGCTGTAGCCGTCATTCGGCTATAGCGCGGATAGGAGGTAGTTAATGCTGCCAGAGCTCTTATACCGTTAAACTGGCGCTCATCAAGAACACCAACCATTAAAGAATGGTTCAAAAAAATCGAAGAGCTAAAAGAGATGGAAGAAATAATAGCCATCAAAAAAGAAAATACCACACAATACCACAAAACGTGGACTCCATGGGTAATATTCCAGACATCCGATATATACAGCAACCTAATAACCACTTAAATTCACATGCCAAATCAGGAATAACTACTGACGAAATACCACGTACTAAAGATTTATTATGTCTTATAATAAAATATTGATGCTCGCTGCTTTCATCTGTAACAACTCTCTCTATACAACAACCTTCTTTATTATTGTATAATCCATATACCCACCCCTTGACCTATAAATTGCCATTTTGTCATTTTTTCTTTATTGTTGTTACTTCCTTGATATGCCACAATATGTTTGTATACACTGTACAAATAATTCTCATGTATGTTTATACTCTGTCTTTTTAAATCTAATAAACACCAATTGAAAAAAAAAAAAAAGAAAGTGGAAGGGATTGGTTCCTCTTTATGCCACTTAACCACCCCTGCTATCCACCTTTCTCTTGTTTCTGCGCTCCCCTGTCCCCTCCCTCCAGCTTTGTTGGCATGCCCCTCCCCCCATTCCACTGGCTGTTGCAAGGGATGTGTCAGGATGCAGGATGGAGAGTGGGGAAGGGGCCGGTAAATACTGTATGTCATTTAATGGCCCCTTCCTTTACTAAATGGACTGTGTTTACTATGCTTTAGTTTGTAAATTAATGGGAAAGCTCTGTTCAGAGCTAATCCTGTTCATCAGCTCTGTGCAGCTGAGGCTGCAGAGATGAAGATTGAGAGCTGTATCCTAAATCTCCTTTCTTTGTTTCAAAGGTTTAATATCAGAGGTCTGTTTAGACCCCTGATATTACACCAAAGCCACCCCCCACCCCCAACAGGGTTGCTAAAAATAAAAATAAAAAATAAAATAGTAAAAAAATAAAATTGTAAAAAAATAATAACATAACAAAAATTAAAAAAAACTACTGACATTATGGTGGAACTACCAGGGTTGCAAGTGGACTTGTGACAGGGACCTGACTTTCTGCTTTTGGGCTTAGAGGGAAGGTCTCCAGCTGGGAGTCAGGGGGCATTTCATGGTTTCTTGCACCACTTACACCCCTGGCTCCAAATACTGTATACACTGCTTACTATTATTTTTATGGAATCACACTGGTTGGAGGGATGGGCAGAGGTTAACTAAACTCATACAGGACTGTTAGCTTCTAATATTTGATCACCAGTCAATACATGAATGATTTGCAGGATAAAAAACACAGTTTATGGCTCCTGGATGAATGCACTGAATCAGATATATAAAAAAGGTGCCTTCTTGCTTATAAAAACTTGTTACAAGATTAATGCAAGCAAAGTATGTTTATGATGATCTGGGTCTGTGATTACAGCTCTCAAATACAGATAATTTGGTATCCCTGGGTACACTAAAATAGTAAACATGTTTAAAAACTACAGTTGTCCTTTAAGAAAAAAAAAAAAAAAAACTACAAATCTTTAGGTTTTGGTATGCTAGAAGCAAAATCTGAAAAAACTCTAGCTTCATCAGCTGGTATAGAAATGAGAAAGACGTAAATTGCAGTGACCTATAAAAAGCTAAAATGACGAAGCATCCTTGTTCTGTCCAGACCTATGGTTCACTCTAGGAGTGTAATTAAATAAGCGTGCCTAATCTGATTGTTTTTTTGTTTGTTTTTTTTTTTTTGCTTGGGTAACATCTGTCTTTTACTATAGAACAGCTCAGTCATTGAATGTGACAGATTGATCAATAGCCAGCAAGAGATCCCATTTATTTGAGAATCTGTGTTTCCCTTTCCAACAGACATTTTGCCAATACTCCCCTTCACCGTGCACTGTGATGGACTTGAGGAAAGAAGACCTCTTTATAATTTACTTCATGGCTTAATCCATCAGTTATGTGGACTGAAAATCAAATGTTACGCTTTCCTTATTCCTTCTCTTTTGTGAGCCAGACAAATCTTTACATTAGGAAGAAACCTTCACTTAGTTATATAATGCAAGCAAGTAACAGTCAGTTAAGGTCATAGAAATGGGATTTCATATTTTCAAGTGCTAATGCTGTGATCTGCAACCATCAATCTGGCAGCCAGATATGATCAGTTTGTGTTTAATACCTGCACCTAACATCTGATTTTTTGTAGGGATAATTACATAGAGTCAGCAAGCTGTGAGGCACACATAGCACACTAGGGTACCCCTCATATAGTTATACTTTACATGCATGATATTTAAGACTATGTCAGGGATTGTTGGTGCCCCATACATCAGCCAGTTATCAGTGGGTAACATTTAAAACAGCCTTTTTTATTGGCTTATTATTGTTCCATATTTGGACACCTTCAAAAAGCCAGTGTTGCTCAAGGAAGCATTTATTTGAGAGCAAAATATATTGTGTACTCTAAGATTAAAAAACTGTGTTAAAGTGGGTGTAAATTCAGGAAATTTGAGCTGGGCCCATCTATCTTCAGGGTTTTCTTATCTCTCGTCAAAGCCCTATGTCTCGTAGCTCTGTCCTACACCATTCCAGTGTTATCAGCATGACAAGTTTCTGTCACATTATGATAAGAGCAGCTGGAGTTTTGTGTTGGGGAGGTTGCTATAAATAGATTAGCAGAGCTCTGGACAATACAACGAAAAGAGCTGAAAGTCTCTACCTATGAGGAGAGGGATGTGTGCCTTTCCTCCAATCAGCTGTCTTGGCTGTGTGCCCAGGCTTCTCTGTAGTTCTAAGCAGGAAGAGAAAAATGCTAACACAATCTCCACTTTCTAAAGGATAAGTACAGATGAAGTCAACAGATATACATGTAAAACTTATATAGGGAAGTTTGATTCATCTCTATGTATCACCTGAGGCTGTTCACTTCACTGGGTGCATGTGAGGGTTTACATCCACTGTAAGTGCAAAAAATACAAACATATAAATATTTGTAAAGCAGCACTCACTATTACCTGAATACAAGATAACTATATATATATATATATATATATATATATATATATATATATACCCAAAAATATTGTGCAGTATGTAAACAATAAAATATATAAAATAAGTAAAAAGTCCATCAATCAACACAAATGTGTCCATAGAAGTGCAGATTTTTCATGTGTTCAGTCATTTCTGTGCTCTTCTACCACAAATAACAGAAAAAAACTGCTTACCAGATGGTTAACCCCCAAAGTATAAGAGGTCTCATTGCTCTTTAAAGGTAACCCGAAAAGCTCTGGTCCAATGAGGTCACTCCTATGTAACAGCTTCACTCAAGGCATTCCCACCAAACAAGGCATAAAAGACAAGCACAGAGACTCTATAGTGTAGTGTGAATATGTTAAAAATTATATCAGGTTTTTGGGGGTTTATATCTACTTTAACGTGATACTAAAGGCTCATTTTTTTTAATAACAATCATGTTATATTTACCTGCTCTGTACAATGACTTTATACAGAGCCAGCCCTAAACCTCCTCTTCTTGGGTCCCCCGCTGGTGCTCTGGGCTCCTCCCCCCACTGAGTGCCCCCATAACAAGCTATGGCGGCACTCATGCATGCTTGCTCCGGAGCCCGGCTCTTTGTGTCCATAAGACACACAGAGTGGGGCTTAGCCCCTACTCCCTCCTGACTGACTGTGACCCAACAGCTCCTGCTGCTGTCTCTGGGCAGAGAGCCAGGACATCAGCTGCTCTTGTGCACATCGTTGGATCGAGATAAGGCTCAGGAAAGAAATAGGGGGGCTGGGGGGGAGCTGCATACTGAAGGGTTTTTTTTGCCTTCATACATAGAATGCATGAAGATAAAAAAAACCTTCTCTTCTGAATGGAGAGAAATATACATAGTATCTTTCTCCTTGAGGAGATGAAGATGTAAACAAACATAATTAAAAAAAAAGACAAAATAAAGAAAGAATTAGCTAGATCAAGGTTTGATCTAGATCAGTGGCAGGGTAAGTGTTAGTGTCAGGAAAATGTTTATCTTGCTTACCCAGGATGAAGTCAGGGTAATCAAGGATAGGGAGCAGGGGCAAAGGCAATGGAGCTTGCCTGAAGGAGACGAAAGCTATATGGCACACTTTCCAAGTTGCCCCTATAGTAGGGTGCTTATGTAATTCCAGCAAGGGCAATTTGGGGGACCAGAGGTGTACCTATAAGGGTGTAGAGGAAGTTGTCTGTTCTAGCGATACTCACTGTTTCAGGGTTAGCCATTCCTTCTGTCCTATTTTTTTACCTGATGTTCTCCTGGTAATGTCTTTTGCTATCAACTTCAGTCACTAAGGTCAAAGCTGCTATATACAGGTTTTCTTAGTGGCTATAAGCAGAAACAAGAAAATTCAGCTGGCAAAGGTTGAACACAGAAGATAGCAGAACTACAGTTGCTGAAATATTATTATGTGTAATACCTCTAGTAATTCACTGTAGCTTAAGCTTATAAGGTTGTAAGAAAAGTTGATTTGGAATACTCAGACCAGGGTTTGCGAACTCATTGCTGACCTTTAATGTATTTAGCTACATAGTTATGTGGGTTTAAAAAGGCATGTATTTATGACCAGTGTCAAATTCACAAAAAAATATAGTTTTAAATCCAGAGAAAATAATTCTTTGTCAAATGTCTCACAGTAGGAGGAAATTATTTCTGACCTCATAAAAGGCAGTTACTGTCTAGTAGGTGTAAACCCTAACTGGATGACATTTAGTTAGCTAAAGCACTGTATCATAAAAACTTCCCTTTTCCCCATAAAGTTCTGCTTTCACCTTTTTTCATCTTTTTGCATCTCCCTTTTCTGAACTCTTTCAGATACTTTATATCTACATATACTCAATCCATCATTGGCTGCATATCATTGCTCTAGACCAATTTCCTGATTTTGTTAATTGTGGACCATGCCTGTTGGCACAGTCACTTGGAGTCTCACTAGAAGAGCTTGTGAGCCGGTGACAAAGAAGGAGCACAAATGAGATGCAGTTGTCAACCTATAACAGTACATACCTGAACAAGGTATTATTTTAATAAAACCTGCAGATTTCAGATTAACTTTTGAACATGTTAAAGATTATATCAGGTTTTTGGGGGTTTATATCTACTTTAACGTGATACTAAAGGCTAATTTTTTTAAAATAACAATCATGTTATATTTACCTGCTCTGTACAATGACTTTGCACAGAGAAGCCCTAAACCTCCTCTTCTCGGGTCCCCCGCCGGTGCTCTGGGCTCCCCCCCCACTGAGTGCCCCCATAACAAGCTATGTGTGCTTGCTCCGGAGCCCGGCTCTTTGTGTCCATAAGACACACAGAGTGGGGCTTAGCCCCTACTACCTCCTGACTGGCTGTGACCCAACGGCTCCTGCTGCTGTCTCTGGGCAGAGAGCAGGGACATCAGCTGCTCTTGTGCACATCGTTGGATCGAAATAAGGCTTAGGTAAGAAATAGGGGGGCTGGGGGGAAGCTGCATACTGAAGGGGTTTTTTTTGCCTTCATACATAGAATGCATGAAGTTAAAAAAAAACCTTCAGCCTTTGCAACTACTACTACCACGTCAATACAGGGCACTTTGACCCCCTTACTGCCCAGACCAATTTTCAGCTTTTAGTGCTCTAACACTTTGAATGAAAATTACTCAGTTATGCAACACTGTACCCAAACAAAATTGTTATCATTTTTTCACACAAATAGAACTTTCTTTTGGTGGTATTTAATCACCACTGGGTTTTTTTATTTTTTGCAATATAAGTGAAAAATCAACATTTCTTTTTTAAAAAAACACCTTTTTTAGTTTCTATTATACAATTTTGCAAATAATTAATTTTAGTCTATAAATTTGGGCCACAATTTATACTGCTACATATCTTTGGTAAAAATAACTGAAATTAGTGGATATTATTTAGTCTGTGTGAAATCTATACAAGTCTACTAGCTGAAGTGTCAGGACAGTATACATATTCCCCAAATGACCCCTTTTGGAAAGTAGACACACAATGTATTTAGTAAGAGGCATGGTGAGTTTTTGAAGTTGTAATTTTTTCCCGCAATTCTTTGGAAAATTGAGAATTTTTAATTTTTTTCTACAGATATTTGTCATAATAACAAGTTATTTCTCACACACAGCATATGCATACTTGCAATTACAACCCAAAATACATTCTGCTTCTCCTCCTGAGTATTGCAATACCACATGTGTGAGACTTTTTCACAGCCTGGCCACATAGAGAGGTCCAACATGCAGGCACCGTCAGGCATTCTAGGGGCATAAATTACACATCTAATTTGCTGATCACACCTTTGAAGGCCCTGATGCACCAGGACAGTGGAACTACCCACAAAATTACCCCATTTTGGAAAGCAAACACCTCAACGTATATTCTATGAGGCATTATGAATTTTTTGAAATTGTCATTTTTTTCCACAAGTTTTTGGAAAATATGGAATGAAAATGAAAATGAATTTATTTTTTTTACACCAAGTTGTCAATTTATAAGATTTTTCTAGCACACAGCATATACATAACAAAATGTACACCTCAAAATACATTCTGCTTCTCCTCCTGAGTATGGTGATACCACATGTGTGAGACTTTTAACCAGCCTGGCCACATACATAGGCCCAACATGCAGAGAGCATCAGGTGTTCTAGGGATATACTGTAAATTACACATATCATTTCCTGAAAACCTATCACACTTTTGAAGGTCCTGGAGCACCAGGACAATGGAAATGCCCACAACATGACCCAATTTTGGAAAGCAAACACCCCAATGTATATTCTATGAGGCATAGGTTACATATAGGCACTCAGGTACTCTGATGGGCCGCAGATAAGTACTCAGGTACTCTGATGGGCTGCAGATAGGTACTCGGGTACTCTGATGGGCTGGAGATGGGTACTCTGATGGGCTGGAGACAGGTACTCGGGTACTGTGATGGGCTGGAGACAGGTACTCGTGTACTCTGATGGGCTGGAGACAGGTACTCAGGTACTCTGATGGGCTGGTGACCGGTACTCTGATGGGCTGCAGATAGGTACTCGGATAGTGTAATGGACTGGAGACCGGTACTTGGGTACTCTGATGTGCTGCAGATAGGTATTCAGGTACTCTGGGCTGGAGACAGGTATTCTGATGGTCTGCAGATAGGTACTCAGGTACTCTGGGCTGGAGACAGGTACTCTGGTACTCTGATAGGCTGCAGATAGGTACCTGGGTACACTAATGGGCCTCAGATAGGTACATGGTTACTCTGATGGGCTGGAGACAGGTGCACAGGTACTCTGATGGTCTGCAGATAGTTACTCAGTTACTTTGGGCTGGAGACAGGTACTCAAGTACTCTATGCTGGAGGCAGGTACTCAGGTACTCCGATGGGCTGGAGACAGGTACACAAACACTCTGATGGTCTGGAGATAGGTACTTGGGTACTCTGGGCTGCAGATAGTTAATCTGGGTACTCTGATGGGCTGAAACTAGGTACTTTGGCACTCTAATGGCCTGGAGACAGGTACTCGGGTACTCTGATGGGCTGCAGACAGGTACTTGGGTAATCCAATGGGCTGGAGACAGGTACTCGGGTACTCTGATGGGCTGCAGATAGGTACTTGGGTACTCTAGGCTGGGGACAGTTATCTGGGTACTCTGATGGGCTGCAGATAGGTACTTGGGTACTCTAGGCTGGGGACAGTTATCTGGGTACTCTGATGGGCTGCAGATAGGTACTTGGGTAGTCTAAAGGGCTGGAGACAGGTACGCGGGTACTCTGATGGGCTGCAGATAGGTACTTGGGTACTCTAGGCTGGGGACAGTTATCTGGGTACTCTGATGGGCCGCAGATAGGTTCTCAGGCACTCTGGGCTAGAGACAGGTACTCGGGTACTCTGATGGGCTGCAGTTAGGTACTCGGGTAGTCTAAAGGGCTGGAGACAGGTACTCGGGTACTCTGATGGGCTGCAGATAGATACTCATGTACTCTGGGCTGGAGACAGGTACTCGGGTACTCTGATGGGCTACAGTTAGGTACTCGGGTAGTCTAAAGGGCTGGAGACAGGTACTCAGGTACTCGGGTACTCTGATGGGCTGCAGATAGATATTCATGTACTCTGGGCTGGAGACAGGTACTCGGGTACTCTGATGGGCTACAGATAGATACTCGGGTAGTCTAATTGGCTGGAGACAGGTACTCGGGTACTCTGATGGGCTGCAGACAGGTATTAGGGGCTGGAGACATGTACTCGGGTACTCTGATGGTCTTCAGATAGGTACTTGGGTACCCAGGGCTGGAGACAGGTACTCGGGTACTCTAAGCGGCTGCAGAAAGGTACTCTGGGTACTCTGATGGCCTGGAGACTGGTACTCGGGTACTCTGATGGGCTGCAGACAGGTACTCAGGTACTCTGGGCTGGAGACAGGTACTCGGGTACTCTGATGGGTTGGTGACAGGTACTCTTATGGCTGGTGACAGGTACTCTGATGGGCTGGTGACAGGTACTCTTTATTACTGGGCTGGAGACAGGTACTTGGGTACTCTGATGGGCTGGTGACAGGTACTCCGATGAGCTGGTGACAGGTATGCTCATGGGCTGGTGACAAGTACTCTTTATTACTGGGGCAATCTGTGTGTTTTACTGTGCACTATAAGCAGTAACTAGCTGTTACTGCAATCTCCTCCTCACACAGGACCTATGTGTGAGAAGGAGAACCCGGTAACAGCTAGTTACCGCAGTTTGTTAAAGTTTGTGACCGGCTGTATCCATTAACTTTATTGGCTCTTTACTCTGATCGGGGTGGGCTCAGAGTGACACCCCTCATCCCCGATCGCCGCACTGTGCGCCCCTGGAGGCATGCACAAGCGGCATGCACAAAGACAGTGCATGTCACCGGCTGTGAGTGGACACAGCCGGTTACGTGGTAAAGAGCCATTTTCATTGGCCCTTTACACTGATCAGGGATGGGCTGTGTCCCAAGGGGCACGCCTCATCCCTAATCACCCCTGGGGGCACGCAAGAGCAGCAAGAATGGTTGGACGTCATTTGACGCTCACCCGGAGGGAGAAGATGTCCCTGCCCACATCATTTCCCTATACGGTTAGGGTAGGATAGAGAAGTGGTTAAAGTGTATCTATTTGTTAAAAGAAAAAAATACATTTATGATACCATCTGTCACTAGCATTAGCACAGCATTTTGCCAGTAGAACTGTTAATATTTCATTTCTAGAATAATAGAATAATTATGAAATAGAATAATAATGCTTAGAAGTGGAACTGTTCAGCAGCACGTTTACCCTATGAACAAGGTATTCTTAGATGGACATGTAGTTTTAAATATGTTTTAAAGCTGAAGGCAGGTATAAAAGATGCACATTAACACAGACTTGTAATCATTAATACATTATTAACCATTTGACCTCCGGAAAAGATATACATCCTTCATGACCAGGCCAATTTTTATAATACGGCATTGCATTACTTTAACTGACAATTATGCGGTCGTGCACCACTGTACGCAAATAGAATTTGTCATTTTTTCCCACAAATAGAGCTTTATTTTGGCGGTATTTGATCACCACTGCATTTTTTATTTTTTGCTCTATAAACAAAAAAAAAGACTGACAATTTTGAAAAAATAAAATAAAATTTTTTACTTTCTGTTATAAAACACATCCAATAAAAATGTTTTAAAAAACAAATTCCTTCATAAATCTAGGCCAATGTATTCTGCTACATGTTTCTGGCTAAAAATCTCAGTAAGTGTATATTGGTTTACACAAACGTTATAGTGTCTACAGTCACTCTATAGGATATATTTATGGAATTTTTTTTTTATACTAGTAATGGCGGTGACTGGTGGTTTAAAGTGGGACTGCGATATTGAGGCAGACTATCGGACACTAATTGACACTTTTAACACTTTGCGGGAACCAGTGCCATGAATACAGTGATCAGTGCTAAAAATATGCACTGTCACTGTACTAATGACACTGGCTGGGAAGGGGTTAAACATCTAAGGCAATCAAAGGGTTAACTGTGTGCCTAGCCAGTGTTTTTGTGTACTGTGTGTGCTGCTTTCACTAGGAGAAACACAGGATCAGTCCATTCCCCCTGTCATAACTGAGATACTGTAAGGCTTATGTACATAGGCATATCTCAGTTCTATGTGGTTTACTAATGATTGGCAGGTGTTGGAGGCCATCAAGTCCCTGGAACCTGCAGATTGGCCTCTGCTGTGAATTATCACAGAAGAAGTGGCCTGCCAACGGCACGCACACCCCCTGCAGGCAGAGGTGCAGGGTCACCCTGTAGCAGTAAAAGTGCTATAGGGCAGTCAGCAAGTGGTTAAATATATAATGCAAGCAGTGTAATTACCCAAATTTTACCTATTATCAGCCTTCTGTAGTCCATATACAGAGCTGGAGTGTGAGAGGAAGTAGTAGAAAAAGGAGCAAATGAGTTAATGTGCAGGCAAGAAGCATGCTGATACATAAGTTCAGAGTGACACAGAGATGAGCTCATCACTATGCTTCTTCTTTTTCCATTGTCCAAGATGATCTAGGGTCAAAGTACATGCTGGGAAAATCTCTGGGTTGAAGGAAAATATTGCAGCAAAAACTATTTTTAGATTTTATTTTTTAATAGACTATGTTAATCTTAATATTTTTGGATGAATTTCTGCTTTAGAGTGGAACTAAATGTTGTGTATGGGAAAAGCCTATTGCAGGCGCGGGGAGCCATATTAGTGTTCTAAAATCATCTTCAAAGTGTATGGGAAAAGCCTATTGCAGGCGCGGGGAGCCATATTAGTGTTCTAAAATTTAGAACACTAATATGGCTCCCCGCAGCTGATGTAGGCTTTTCCCACACAATTTGAAGATGATTTTAGAACACTAATATGGCTCCCCGCGGCTGATATAGGCTTTTTCCACACAATTTGAAGATGATTTTAGAACACTAATATGGCTCCCTGTGGCTGATATAGGCTTTTCCCACACAATTTGAAGATGGTTTTAAAACACTAATATGGCTCCCTGCGGCTGATATAGGCTTTTCCCACACAATTTGAAGATGATTTTAGAACACTAATATGGCTCCCTGTGGCTCATATAGGCTTTTTCCACACAATTTGAAGATGATTTTAGAACACTAATATGGCTCCCTGCGGCTGATATAGGCTTTTCCCACACAATTGAAGATGATTTTAAAACACTAATCTTTCCCTTAAAGCGACAGCTGGAGGCTTTCCCTGTACAACTTGGAGATGATTTTAGAATCTAATATCATCTCCTAGTTCTATAGGGAGAGGTTCCTACTGTTGCTTAAAGGGACAGATTATTGTTTCTTGCACAAAATTAAAATGTGCATCTACATTGCTGGTTTAAAAAAAAACAAAAAAAATCCAAAAATAAAAAAAACAGTGCTGGCTACCTCCTCCTCCTCCTCCACCGCCACTTTCACCGCCTTCTCAACCTCCAAATCCACATCCACCTCTTTCTTTGATTTTTTTATGTGATTTTAGGTTAAAAAATATTTTAAGTTATTTCCATATCCCCATTTCTTTGTAGGGCACTTGCCCTACTCTTACCCCCATTTTCCTTCCTTTTGCAGACCTCTGGGACTTTCCAGGACTCTGTTAAAGCCATTTTTGTGCCTAAAAGTTTGGGTCCCCATTGATTTCAATGGGGTTCGGGGTCCATGTCAAAGTTCGGGTCCAGTCCGGACCCGAACCCGGACTTTGTCCCGAAGTTCGGCCGAACCAGCAGAACCCAAACTTCCAGAGGTTCGATCAACTCTACTCATGGGTAGAGTTGGGCGAACCCAGACTGTAAAATTTGGGTCCGTACCGGACTTTGGGGTGTCCATGCCCTGAACCCGGACATTAACCCGAACTGTGTCAAAAAAGTCCGGGATCGGGTTCAGTTTTTGGGTATTTTTGGCGCCTTTTCTATAGCTGATGAGCAGCCAATCAACAAGCTTTTCACTAGTTTGCCCTTAGGAGCCATCACAGCCATGCCTACTAATGGCATGGCTGTGATTGGCCAGTGCATCATGTGACCCAGCCTCTATATGGAGCTGGAGTCACGTAGCACCACGTGTCAGATCATCTCAGACTAGAGCAGGGAGAGCTTCATGCCGCTGCTGTGAGGGAAAGATTAGCATTCACAACCATCTCAGACTGCATTAGGGAGACCTTCATTGCGGTCCTGTGAGGGAGACATTAGCATTCAGAACCATCTTTTAGTGCATTAGGGAGATGTTCCTGTCTGTGCGGTGAGGGAGACATTAGCACTCAGAACCATCTTATAGTGCATTAGGGAAACGTTCCTGTTGGTGCTCTGAGGGAGAGATTCTCATCCTAAAACCATCTACTACTGCATTAGGGAAACGTTCCTGTTGGTGCTCTGAGGGAGAGATTAGCATTCTAAAACCATCTACTACTGCATTAGGGAAACGTTCCTGTTGGTGCTCTGAGGGAGAGATTCTCATTCTAAAACCATCTACTACTGCATTAGGGAAATGTTCCTGTTGGTGCTCTGAGGGAGAGATTATCGTTCTAAAACCATCTACTACTGCATTAGGGCCAGGTTCCTGTTGGTGCTCTGGGGGAGAGTTTATCGTTCTAAAACAATCCACTACTGCATTAGGGAGAGGTTCCTGTTGGTGCTCTGAGGGAGAGTTTATTGTTCTAAAAAAAACTACTATTGCATTAGGGCCAGGTTCCTGTTGGTGCTCTGGGGGAGAGATCATTGTTCTAAAACCATCTACTACTGCATTAAAGCCAGGTTCCTGTTGGTGCTCTGAGGGAGTTTATTGTTGTAAAACCATCCACTACTGCATTAGGGAGAGGTTCCTGTTGGTGCTCTGAGGGAGAGTTTATCATTCTAAAACCAACTACTATTGCATTAGGGCCAGGTTCCTGTTGGTGCTCTGAGGGAGAGTTTATTGTTCTAAAACCAACTACTACTGCATTAGGGCCAGGTTCCTGTTGGTGCTCTGAGGGAGAGATTATCGTTCTAAAACCATCTACTACTGCAT
>BLSH010022312.1:525276-551848 GCA_018402905.1 Glandirana rugosa
TGTCCTTGGACCGGGATTACGTCATCATCTACCAAAATCTTGCTATTAGAGAGGGAGTCTCGTGGTTGTCCTTGGACCGGGATTACGTCATCATCAACCAAAATCTGCATTAGGGCCAGGTTCCTGTTGGTGCTCTGAGGGAGAGATTATCGTTCTAAAACCATCTACTACTGCATTAGGGCCAGGTTCCTGTTGGTGCTCTGAGAGAGAGTTTATCGTTCTAAAATCATCTACTACTGCATTAGGGAGAGGTTCCTGTTGGTGCTCTGAGGGAGAGTTTATTGTTCTAAAACCAACTACTATTGCATTAGGGCCAGGTTCCTGTTGGTGCTCTGAGGGAGAGATTATCGTTCTAAAACCATCTACTACTGCATTAGGGCCAGGTTCCTGTTAGTGCTCTGAGAGAGAGTTTATCGTTCTAAAATCATCTACTACTGCATTAGGGAGAGGTTCCTGTTGGTGCTCTGAGGGAGAGTTTATTGTTCTAAAACCAACTACTATTGCATTAGGGCCTGGTTCCTGTTGGTGCTCTGAGGAAGAGTTTATCGTTCTAAAACCAACTACTAGACTTGTGCATGGCTAAAAAATGTGTTTTCTTTGTTTTTCACAAATTCGTAAATTCAAAAAATTCAGAATTCGTAAATTCGGAAATTAAAAAATTTTGGAATTCGGAAATTTGGAAATTAAAAATTTCGGAAATCCGAAATTCGGAAATTCAGAAACTGGGAAATAAGAAAGAACGTTTGAAATAATAATAAATAACTATTAAATTATAGGTATTGAAATTTCCTTGAAAGTTTGGCTGTTAGTGAACTGAAATATGAAATTTATCACTAATAGCCATATTTTCAAGAAAATTCCAATACCTATAATTTAATAGGTATTTATTATTATTTCAAACATTTTTTTATTTCCGAATTTCCGAATTTCGGAAATAAGGAAGAACATTTGAAATAAGTTATTTATTATTTTAACGTATTATAAATTATAATAAGCTATTATTATTTCAAATGTTCTTACTTTTGCAGTGTGTGACTGTACATATACATACATACAGTATGCATATGTACAGTCACACACTGCAAAAAGTTCATATTTCAGTTCACTAACAGCCAAACTTTCAAGGAAATTTCAATACCTATAATTTAATAGTTATTTATTTTTATTTCAAACGTTCTTTCTTATTTCCGAATTTCGGAAATAAGGAAGAACATTTGAAATAATAAGTTATCAATTTATTATTTTAACTTATTATAGATTATAATAAGCTATTGTCATTTCAAATGTTCTTTCTTATTTCCGAATGTCAGAAATAAGGAAGAACATTTGAAATAATAAGTTATTGATTACATTTTTTAAATGATAAATTCTAAGCATACAGTATGCATATGTACAGTCACACACTGCAAAAGTCGGAAATAAGGGAAAACATTTGAAATAATAATAGCTTATTATTATTTATAATAGGTTAAAATAATACATTAATAACTTATTATTTCAAATGATCTTCCTTATTTCCGAAATTCGGAAATAAGAAAAACATTTGAAATAATAATAAATCCCTATTAAATTATAGGTATTGGAATTTTCTTGAAAATATGGCTATTAGTGATAAATTTCATATTTCAGTTCACTAACAGCCAAACTTTCAAGGAAATTTCAATACCTATAATTTAATAGTTATTTATTTTTATTTCAAACGTTCTTTCTTATTTTTTCCGAATTTCGGAAATAAGGAAGAACATTTGAAATAATAAGTTATTAATTTAATATTTTAACTTATTATAGATTATAATAAGCTATTATTATTTCAAATGTTCTTTCTTATTTCCGAATTTCCAAATTTCGGAAATAAGGAAGAACATTTGAAATAATAAGTTATTGATTTATTATTTTAAATGATAAATTATAAGAAGCTATTATTATTTCAAATGTTCTTCCTTATTTCCGACTTTTGCAGTGTGTGACTGTATAAATGCATACTGTATGTATGTGTGTGTGTGTGCATACTGGGTGCGTATATACTCTACGTATATTGTATGTATATTGTATGTATACACACAGTATACATACAATATACATCCAATATACACACAGTATATAAACAACCAGTATACACACACACATACAACAGTATGCATATATACAGACACACACTGCAAAAGTTGGAAATAAGGAAGAACATTTGAAATAATAATAACTTATTATAATTTATAATTTAAAATAATAAATCAATAACTTATTATTTCAAATGTCCTGTTCCAACAACACAGCCATTAATGCCACATCACTCCCAGTGACAATGTGAGAATCTTGCCATTCACCCAGCGCAGACCTATGTTGCTAACGAGCCATAACACATTCTTTGGATCCACTTCTCTCTCCTTCTGTCTCTCTCTTTGCTGTACCTCCAGGCTAGGTCTATATGTTCCTTATGCCATGATATTGGTCATAAGTATGGGGTACCAAATGCTAGGAAGGAGGTCAGGCTCACCAACCCCCCCCCCCCCCCACTACCAAGGTTACCATCTCCCATACCAAGGCACTAACCCTTCACTGACTGGCTGCTATAAAATTCTTCACCACTTCACTGGTCACTTGGCCGCCAACTCCACAACACGATTTCCAGGTTTAGCCCTGCTTCTTTTAATTCCACAAAAAGCTTTATTAAACAAGAGTGGGTACAGTACATGTTCATTACATGGATCCATAACATCAAAGAACAGGTAGACTGAAACCTCGTAATAAATGGGATAAAATATCTGAACAAGCGAATGATTGTGAAAGTAGTACATTACACAAGTAAACAGATGGATTGTGAAATTCGTGGTTACAAGCAATGTTTAGCAAATTGACATGCTAAATTTTTATGTGAATCACAGGGCAGTTAAGAGTGACTGTTTATTTAAGTTGATAAGGAGCTGAATAATTGTAGTTTCGCCTGTGGGGTAATAAACATGGTACTGATAAGTAGCTAAGATTAGGTAATGTAGGGGGGTTGGGGGGGCCAGGGGGGGGCTAGGGATAGGGGGTTGGGGAGGGGGGTGGGGGAGGGTAGGGTGGACCAGCTGTTTGTAGTGCATGATTCCATAATGAATTTGGAATCATGCACTAAGTAACGCTTTAGGTTGAGGCTAGTATGCTACGATATTGGTCTGAGTTTTTGTATTCGATCCAGCAGAGCCATATCTTGTGGTATGAAGATATGTTCTCGGAAGCAATTGCTATCAATTCTTTCATGTCTTGTGTCTTATTCAATCTAATGACCCAGTCTTTGAGTGTGGGGGTTTTCTTCTGTTTCCAGAAGACTGGGATACATAACCGTGCGGAATTTATCATATGCATTACTAGTGATTTTTTGAAAGAGCCTTTCATATACTTGGAGAAATGAAGGAAGTATTGTTGAACAGTGCGTTCTATTTGTTGGGAAGTGACCGTGCGTATGATATCATGGACGGCAGTAGAATAGGAAGTCAAGAGGGGGCACTCCCACCATATGTGAAGCATCGTTCCCGGATGGGAACCGCATCTCCAGCATATGTCAGGGATGTTGGAGGATATTTGGTGTAAAAGGTGTGGTGTTCTATACCAGTGTGTCAGGACTTTAAAGTTGTGTTCCTGGGTTGAGACATTGCAAGTGTCCTTCAAGGCCGATGAGCATGCTAATTTCCATTGGTCGGGCGTAAGGTCCTGGTCCTTTGGGAGGGCCCAAGCCTTAATTATCGGGTTTAGAGAGCTTGGATCAGCCGTGGACAGGAGGGGATAGATGGTCGCGATTAAATGCCTTTGGGGGGGCCAAGGCATAATTTCTCAAATTCCGTCACGGGTCTCGAAAAGGTCGTTTTGACTGTGGTATTAGTTAGATAATGCCTAATTTGAAAGTAAGACCAGGGTGGGATTTTAGGGGAACTGTGGGATTCCGAAAGGGTTGCACTAGATAGGAACGCGCCGTTACGGAAGAAGTGGGTAGCTTTGAGGTTTAGTATTAAGGGGGGAAGAGAGTAATTTTTTTCCAGACCTGGGGGAAAATCGGCATTATCTTTGATAGGAGTCAACGGCCCAGGGATAGAGAGTAACTTGGGGTTTTTAGAGACTACCTGCATGGTGGATAGTATGGGCGAGATTAATGGGTGGTCTCTCACTCGCGGGGACCTAACTCCCCCCGTTGTCCAAGCTATGTTGCAAAGTGGGGCTCCCAGAATACGGTTTTCGAGATCAACCCAATCTTTAAGTGAGGAGTGAATGTGGTGATCTACCAGCCTGGTCAAGAGTGTTGCTTGATGGTATTTTTTAAAATCTGGTAGCCCAATGCCTCCTCCGGACTTCGAGGCCGAGAGTCTTGCAAGGCTAACCCTGGGCGGTGAGTTCTTCCATATGAAGGAATTCATCTTGGAGCTTAGAGTCAGGAAGAAGGCACTAGGTAGGGCCATTGGGATGGCTTGTGCCAGGTAGAGAAACCTAGGCAGGGTAGTCATCTTAAGTGAAGCTGCTCTACCAAACCAGGAAATGTTGAGCCTAGTCCAGCTATCTAGGTCTTTAGTGCTTTTCTGAAGAAATGGGTGAAAGTTTAGGTCATAAAGGTCTCTCAGCCTAGTCGGTAACCTGATCCCCAGATAGGGAATCTCGGAGGTTCGCCATTCAAACGGGGAGGATTCCACGCATGCCTGTAGCGAGGAGCTCGACAGAGTCACGTTTAGGGCATGTGATTTCTTATAGTTTATTTTGAAATTGGAGAGTTCTCCAAAACTCTCAAATTCCTTCAAAATATTGGGTATAGTAATCAAGGGCTTGGTGAGAAACAGTAAAATGTCGTCTGCAAAAGCAGTACATTTAAAGTTTTTGTTCGCTACTGAAATACCTGAGATATCTGGATTTTTATCAATGCTTCTCAGTAGGGGATCAAATGTAAGAATGAATATGAGAGGGGAGAGAGGGCACCCCTGCCTGGTTCCATTTCTGACGTGGAAGGCGTCCGACAGGCAGCCGTTAACTCTGACCCTGGCACTGGGATTGGAGTATAGGCTAAGGATGCTTGCCAGCATAAATTTGCCCAGTCCCAAGTTACCAAGAACGTTCGACATGAAGTCCCAGGCCACCCTGTCGAACGCCTTCTCAGCGTCAGTGGACAGAAAGAAACCCTCCAGATGTGTTGTGTTCATCCAGTAGTTAAGGTTGATTGCTTTGATTATGTTATCTCGTGACTCTCTACCAGGAACAAAACCGGCCTGCTCCTTTGAGACCAACGTGTGCAACAGTGGTTGTAATCTGTTGGCCAGGATCTTCGCGAAAATTTTTACGTCGGAATTTAATAAAGATATGGGGCGGTAGTTCTCGGGTAGAGAATGGTCCTTGCCAGGTTTTGGTATAACTGTGATGTGGGCCTCTAGAAGGTCCCTTGGTGGCGACGGGGTATCAGCTAGGGAGTTGAAGGCCTTAACAAAATGGGGAGCTAGAATGTTGGAGAATGATCTATAGTAAATGTTGGGGAGTACATCCGGGGTGGGACATTTACCAGGCTTCAGGGTTTTGATTGTGTGTAAAAATTCCAGAGCAGTTATGGGGCTTTCTAAAGCCCAAATATCTGTCTCTGATAATTTGGGGATGCTGGCCTCATTCAGGTAGTTTCTAATTGCTTGGGTGCGAGAGTGGTCCACCTCATCGGGAGGCTTGTTTGTGGGTAGGTTGTATAATTTGGAGTAATATGCAGCAAAGGATTTAGCTATTTCTCCATTACTTATAAGTTTGTGACCCGAACGGTCAATCAGGAAAGGGACATTGGTTTGCGTCTTTCTACCCTGAAGAAGCCTCGCCAGCATCTTACCGCTCTTGTTAGCATGTTCATAGAACATTTTGGAGGTTAAGGTAAATTTTTTTCGTACTTGGACATTAAGTTCCTCTAAGAGGGCTTTTCTGGTCTGGGTCAATTCTTCATAAGTGGAAATGGCGTGAGATTGTTTATGAGCGGATTCTAACTTATGTATGCGTGCGATAAGGTCAGTAACCTTGGTTTGTTTGAGTTTTTTGATGTGAGCTGATGGAGGGTGCATTTTTTGGGCAAGCTATTTACTGAGCATTGAGGAATCGCCCCTTGAATTAAGGTCGAAATATGTCTCTAGCTCCGATTGTAGCTGTAATTTGGACGAGGGATCTGAAAGTAGAAAATTATTCAGTCTCCATGTTTTGTCCCTGGCAGGTGCACGGGGAAATTTCAGCGTCATGGTGACTGGGCTGTGATCAGAGAAGGTGGCGGATTCGATGGAGGCTGACTGGAGGTATTGGATATCGTTTTGGGAAAGAAATATATAGTCCAGTCTAGAGTATTTTTGATGGGGAGGGGAAAAGAAGGAGTAGTCCTTGGTACTCGGGTGGAGGGTTCGTCATGTATCAAGAAGAAGTAGAGAGCTAAGCTGAAGTGAAATTTGTTTGAGGGCTCTATATGGTAGAAAGGAGGAGCCTGAGGAAGAATCTAAATTAGGCTGAAGCGGGACATTAAAATCACCTCCCAGCAGCACCATGCCTTCATGGAAGGGAATTAGCTGGTTAAACACTTCCCGAAAAGAGGATACTTGGTGGCGATTTGGAGCGTAGACGTTTGCGAGGGTGATAGGCCTACCAAAAAGCGTCCCTTTCAGAAAAAGGTATCGTCCGTCTGAGTCCGCTATCTTGTCTGTAACAACCAAGGGCAGGTTACCAGCAACCAAGGTAGCTACTCCTTTAGTTTTAGAGGTAAGTGAAGAAGCATGATAAATTGTAGGATATCTTTTGTCTGTACATTTAGGGATTGAAGGGCCTCTGAAATGCGTCTCCTGGAGGAAAATGATTTGAGCGCGGAGCCTGTGCATCTCTTTGAGAACCAGGGACCGCTTCTCAGGGGTGTTGAGACCCCTAGCATTCAGCGAGAGAATTTTGAGGGTGTCAGGTTTATGCATCTTCAATGTAGGTTTGGAGGGAGCGTTTTAGATGTGCTGAGAACAACAGCTGGTCACTGTGAATAAGGGGATGGGGGTGAAGGGAGTGGAGATAGGGAGGGAGCGCAAGGAAGGGGTGGGATAGGGATGGGAACGTTAAGGGAATCAGTGGGGAAACGAGGACGGGTGAGACGGCGTAGGAGGGCACCGACTCACTTGGGGGCGCCTCGTCGTGTACAGTCCGGAGAAGCCGGGCTGAGGGGGGGTGAGTGAATCGACGCGGGGAGAGAAGACGACAGCCAACGGGGGGAGATGACGGCCTAGTTTGTATACTAACTCGGGCAAGGGGAGACAGAACGAACATCCCAAATAGAGAACTTAAGACAATAACCAGAAATGTCATATAAGTATTAACAGAATTAACTGGCCTCTAGCCGCGGGGGGCGGGGAGTCCACCAGCCTTAAGGGCAGGGACCCCCAACCCGTCCAATGGCCTGGCCACAGATAATGTGGGATGGGAGAGAGGGACCAGTGTACTCCAGCCCCAGCAAGCAAGGCGCACCCTAAGACGTACCCAGCTTGCGAGGTAGAGCCCAGGGGTCCCCTCGGAGACGTCGCGGGCACCCCCCGAAAGACAAAGCGCAATCCAGAGGGGGGACCGCCGCCACGAACGGACCAAAAACTGAGCGCCGGGGTCCCAGAGCCCAACTCGCCTCCACAAGCCTTCCCGTCACAGCCATAACTTCAGAGCAACACAAACCATATCATATCTAAGCATGAATATAAATAACGCAGTCAAACATGACTAACAATACCTTGAGGACAGTAAAGGGTGGGAGGAGAAAGGTGAGGGAGAGGTATAGTATGGATTAAAGGATAAGAGAGAAGGAGAGGTATAGCATGGGAATTAGTCTTGGTACTGTAAATAGCCTGAGGAGAACCTCTATTAAGTACTGTAGAAAGCTTCTGTTAGATGGAGACGTGGAAATCAAAGGGAGCATCAAGATTACCGGTCTGTGTAACCATCTTACATTTTAGTCTATAGCTAGCTTACTCGTGAGAGTCTCATGAGTCTCCATTTCTGACAGGTGTACAGTCTCCTCGGGATGGCAGACCAAGTTCAAGCTGCAGATAAGTGGGGTGACCGATTAAGGTAGGGCCATGCAACCGAAGGGGGGGTCCTAGGCCCGACCTATTAATACTTCATACTTGAAAGTCAGAGTGGGCCTCCCAAGGAAAATCTGGGAAGAAACAAGGGAGCGAGGGAGGGATAAGAGATGGTGGGAGGGGGACGAGTGTACCTTTACTGCCTTGTCCTCAGGGATATTGATCTAAGGATCATCTCAATTATCGACCGGAGGGTCTCCCTGGTGCGCTGGAATCTGAGCTGGACCGGGGCCTCTCCTGTTGCGCCTGTAGGGGGTCTAGTTGAGGCGACGACCAGGCGTGCGCTGCTCCGAAGGAAGCGGTGCAAGATCTTTCCAAGCCGGCGGGATTGCAAAGTCTTGATACCACTCCGGGACAGGAATGTCAGGGAGACCTGTAAATTCAAAAAACTGGGCCAAGTCCGCTGGTGCATGGAGGGTGAAGGAGTGACCGCTAATCGTAACACAAAGTCCACAGGGGAATTTCCATTTATAGACTATTCTGCGCTCGCGGAGAACAGAGAGGATAGGTCGTAGAGCTCTTCTATGACCCAGGGTGATCTGCGACAGATCCTGGAAGATTTTTACTTCAGTGTCATTAAAGCGTATTTCATCTTGATCTCTGGCTCTGGAGGCAATCTCTTCCTTAAGTTTGTAATTAGTGAAGCAGCAAATGATGTCCCTAGGAGGGTCGCCATCCCTCCCTCTGGGTCTCAGCGCTCTATGAGCGCGGTCGAACTCGATCGGAGAGTCTTGTGGTCGTTCAATAAGGTTGTTGAAGAGGGACTGGAGGGCTAGGGGGATCTGATCATGCTCCACATTCTCCAGGATACCTCTGATTCTGAGGTTCTTCCTCCTTCCTCGGTTATCGAGGTCTTCCAGTCGGCGTTGTAGTTCAATCATGTGGAAGTGGTAATGGGCGCTGTGCTGCTGTAATTCTCTGATGTCTTCATCATGTCGGCCAGCAGCATGTTCCACCTCTTCCAACCTGTCTGAGACACCTCTCAACTCATCTTTTAGCTCGAGAACTGCTTCAGTGAGGGCGCCTTTTATATCAGAAGCAATATTCTGGAGGTCCGACATCTTCGGGTCCTGTTGAATCAAATCCACAAGTCTATCTTGGCTTAACTGTGCGTTCGGCTTGGACGTGCTGTCTTCTGGTTTACGCGCCATGCTGGGAGAGCTCCGAGCCGCGCCAGAGGTGGAGGCCTCGTCGCTCCGCGGTGTCCGTGAACGGAATAGCTCGGGAAGATTTCGGCCAGATTGTGTCTGAGGGGTTTGGGAGAAGGGTAGCTGCCTCCCTATTTTGCCCATAATCTGCTTACTTTTGCTGTAAAAGCCATTGATCTCCCCCCTGGTGCCGGAGCTCCGAATTCAGGCAGCCATCCCGTCCGCGCACCAAGCCCTGCTTCTTTTATGCCTTGCACGCACCCCTTAGTAGGCACAAACATGGCATTTGACTACTAAGTTTTACTTGAACTTTTTGCAATTACAGAAATAACATAGCACAGTCCCTCAAGACCCTTCCATAAACAGGCTTAGTTCATCCTAGATTAGGTTGCCTAATTCACACCTCCTAGATGAGAAAAGTCCCTTCATAATAGTCCATATCCAACCGCTGGTACCCCAACTAGGCACCCCTAAAGGAAGGCCACATGTTCAGTACAGCTTCACATGGTGCAGCATTCGTTCCTCTCTATTCCCATGTAGAAAGAAAGCTCTTAGAGGCTTCCTGGCCCTGTATTTATAGCCTTCCACAAAGGGGCAGAGCTATGAACACCCAGGAGTGAGCAGGCTTAACCCCTTCCTAACTCCCTGGGCAGCCTATTAAACAAAACCTCACTAACATAGACTTTATTACAACACAGTGCAAATCAATAACATGAGACAGTGTACACCCCAAGAGTAGACACCTGCCTAAATGTATACAGCTGGGTCTGGAAAACCGTGGGATTGATTTACTAAAGGAAAATAGGTTGTTCACTTTTCAGGAGAAGTTGCACCTTACAAGAGAATTTGGCTCAGAGCTTAGTGAATATGGGTACGTTTCACTTTACAAATAATACCTATTACATGCAAGGAAAAAAAACAGCATTTCTGGGAAACAATAGTTTCAAATTATTCACTAAGGTGGCCCATAGATTAGTCAGAATTTTTTTTTTTCAAAAAAAAATTGATTCTGCCATCCACACACTCAGTGTGGATGGGAAAATCCACCCCATTGAGCTATTTTACTCTATATGACATTATTCATCACACATTTTTCACCTTTAATTTCCTCTGTCATGCTCCTTTCCCTCTGTTTAGGGCACCTGTTCTTTCCTTCATTTACAATATATCTTTTTTCATGGTACAGGCGAGGGCGTCCTGGCTGTCTTTATGCATAGCCTGCTATCAGCCAGCGGGATGGTCGGTCATTCAGTTTCCTAGTTGTGATCTCTTTATTGCCCAGTGAATGGTCCATTCCTGCAGACTACTGGGTGACCTTCCATACACATAGCATCAGTATTAAGTGGTGTGAGATTTTTGTGCTTTTAATATATTACATTATTAATGGTTCTTTACTGTATGATGGATAAAAACTTTGGTATAGAGCATTTTCCAATGTTATTTGGTGAAATTTTTCGGTCTAATGTTTTATTCATTCAATTGTCTATATATGTGGTGCTTTTTCCTTTTCCTGTCATCCGCTGTTGTTACATTGTATCTGGTTAATGATTTTATTTGTCAAGTTCACACCTATTTAGGTTTTTCTTTGTCTTTTTTATATTATATATATGTTTGTTGGTGTTTTGACTTGTACATCGGTTTCCCATGTAGTCCCTCCTTTTTCTGCCACATTTTATATTTAATTGTCATTAGTGTTCATGGTTTGCACCATGTGTGTGGCTACATTGGTTGCTGATAGGTCACTCACTGATTAAATGGTTTTTCCCTCCCCCCCCTTTTTTTTCATCTGGACGATAATCGTTCATGGTATATATCTAGCAATCAGTGAGTTTTGTCTTTGCAATGAATAAGCACTGTTGTTAAGTGTGAAACATGTCTCCCTTTGACTTGGTTCATCCTGTACCATGCTAATTTGATGCTTCAATAAACAAAGATACTTTTTCGGACTTCCTTTGAGGTGCAGTCGTTCCTTTTTCTACACAGCTATTTTACTCTGACAGCAGAGAGACTCTTCCTCTGCCAGAATACATTCATCAATTTTGCAGGCTATAGCCGACAGCGCTGATTAAGTAGCGAAAATCCAACAAGTTGGTTGTAGTGAAGTTGATTGGTAAACCTCCCTGCCCATACATGGATCAAAATTTGGCCAGTCCCTTGCAAAGTGAACAGTTTACAGTATTTGCATTAGGTAAATCAATTATTAATGAGTTGTATTTCCTGGGGTCATGCATCCCACTCTGGGGTATGGACAACTTCAGAGCCAGAAAAGGTGAGTTAGGCTCTAAAAGCATAAGCACCCATAATTCAGAACACATATGGATCATATGATGTTGCAAGGAGGCTTTGAGTTTACTCTTCTGCTAAGTAGTATTAATACAAAATAATGAGAATAATACTAATAACAGTATAGATAAAAATAATAATATTAACTTCTTGGTGCGGATGGTATACAAATATGCAGCCTCTGGGTGGGTGAGCCTGGGTGCCAAGAAGCCGCGTATTTGCGCACCAGATTGAAAACACAGTTGTGCCAAGAGTGCGCACCCTGCGCACTTCCAGTACAGTTACCAGCTGTCAATGGAAAGGTCCCGATTGCTACTTGCGATGGGGAGCTTTCCGATCATGTAACCGACGTGACAATCATGGCGGTCACATGATCATAAACCCCGACGCGCCTCCCTGTATCTGAAACTTGAGGGGTTAATCAACCAGGCCCTCAATGAAAAGACTGAAAGGAACAGCGTAAAATGTCACTCTATACACCAAAACTTTATCTGTTTGACAAGCTTTATCTAGCTGATGTTTTCTTTTTCCTTCTGTTTTAATTTTTGCATATACATTATTTTTTATTTCTCCCAATGCAACTCCAACAATTTATGTCTTATGCCTTATAATGTGCTGTTCGGGATGGCAGAGGGGACAGCAGATGGAGAAAAAGGACCTGGCTGATTTTGTAAGGTTGAGATCAGCCAACCCCACACCTCTAAATGCTGCCCAGTCTGCCCTCCCACTGGTGCTTCTACAGTGGTGACACTAGCTTTCATATTTAGGGGGGGCACATGGGGGGAAGGGACAAAAGTAGGGGGGCCAACCATAAAACGCAATTTTATATTAATATATACTGTGTATATATATATATTTTTTTTTTTTCAAGAATACAATGCACTCCAGAGGTCTTGTTACACATTCACCTTTGTTTTAATTACCAAATATTTTTATTGAGAGGTTTTTCAGTTAACAAAGAGTTGCATTGTACATTACATCATTTAGTATTATCTCGGGACAATACAGACAAAATATATATGTCGATAATAATACGTAGAGTCTTATATCTTATACAGAATATGTGTACAAGGCCAGCAATTCACAATAAGAACATTTAAAACATCAACAGTGTGGTGGACAATTTAACCAGTTTTGAACAGCATGCAATAAGGCACATCTCAGACATAGCGAAAGGGGAATGATTGGGGGCCAACCTCTAGGGTTGGAATAGGGGAGGCAAGTAGCTTTGGGATGGTTGATCCAAAGGTCCCATTGTTTTTGGAGAGCGTAAAGCCGAAGGTTTACTTTAGCAAACATGTATTCCCAAAGGAATTGAGCATTGAGGGTAGTTATGGCACAGGATGGAGGGGTAGTAGACTTCCAATGTCTGGTTAGAGTCAATCGATGAGGACATGAGTGTCAATTGTATGCATTTGTTTGGGTAGCGTGTCCATGTCCAGGCCTAGTAAGATTTTTGGGGTGTGAGGTGATTGCGGATGGTGGTGATAGAAAATAAGAGCTTGGATAGGTCTGCCCAGTATTGTTTGAGTGTGGGACAGGACAACCAGATATGTAGTGCAGATCCTGGTTGTCCACATTCCCTCCAGCAGAGGTTAGTTGTTGTAGGGTAGATTCGTGCTAACTTTAGCGGGGTGAGGTATCAATTATGAAAAAATTTTTGTACTGTTTCCCAGTACGTTTTACATCTGGACGCTTTTAGAGGTGCCTGTAAGGATTGGTACCATTGCCGAGGAGAGAAATTGTAGTGGAGCTGTTGTTCCCAATAGAGCATAGTCAGTGTTTTTACATTGTGCTTAGTGCTAGTGAGAAGTTTATAAATATATGCAATACCCATTTTATTACCAGCAGGTTTGGTGCAATAGTTGAGCAACTCATCAAGTGATGCGTGGAGAGTCCATTTGATTTTAGTGAGTATAAAACGTATTCTTCTATATTTGAAAAAGGATGTGTTTGGGATTGCCCATTTAGTTTGTAGTTGATGGATGGTTCGTAGTGTCGATCCAGTATAAAGTTGCCCAATGGTAGTCATGCCTGCTGCGGTCCATTCAGACAAGGAGATATCTGGGTTGAGTAGTTGGAGAGTTTCCAAGGGAACGTGCAGGGAGGTGGAGTGTGTGATCCCCTTAGTGGATTGTATGAGTGCTGTTAGAGTCTTGAGGGTAGCATTCATAGTGCTCTGGTAGCTATGAGTACCATGGTGTTGTAGAAGGAGTGCACTAATAGCAAGTTTGGGAGAAGGGGGTAGTGCAGTACATGCGATTTGGTACCAGTTATTAGGGGAGGTTGTATTCCACCATGTTTTTGCTTGTTCCAATATGGTAGCTTTATATTATGCTTGTACATTAGGGGCACCCATTCCTCCAGATGAAACTGGTGTGCAGAGTGTAAGGATGTTTCCTCCCCAGATGTATTGGTTAATGATCACTTGAAGTTTGTGCAATTAAGATTTTAGAAAAAACAAGGGTAATGTCCGAAAGGTGTATAGGATGTGCTGGAGCAAGTACATTTTTGCAATGGAGATTCTTCCAGCCCACGAGGCCTAAGAGTGCTGTAATTATTTGTGGTATGTAAAAGTTTGGTCATTAATGCATTAAAATTGCTGTTTAAGATTTTGGACGTAGGGGCAGTAAGTTATGTGCCCAGATATGTTAAAGTAGAGTTGGGAGCCCAAGAGAAGGGTGTTTTTTTTAACAATGTCAGCTTTAGTCCTATTGTCTATACCTACTCCCAGCATACTGGATTTGGTTTAGTTTATTTTGTATAAAGACACTTTACTGAATTGAAGTAAGATGTTGTGCAATGCCGGCAGTGAAGATAGTGGGTCAGAGAAAGCTATAATAACATCATCTGCATATAGTCCTATTTTGTGGATGACATCTCCTATAGTGATGCCATGAATGTCAGGGCCGTCTCTGATGGACTGGGCCAAGGGTTCCATCATGAGGTCAAATATGAGCGGTGATAAGGGGCAGCCCTGCCGCGTGCCATTGGTAATAGAGAAGGGGTCAGAGAAGAGACCTGATGTAAGTTCCCTGCCACTGGGAGAGGTATAAAGTGACAGTATGGCTTGTAAAATAATGCCAGAGAAATCAAACTTATGTATAACAGCTTTCAAGTAGGTCCAGTCTACCCTGTCAAACGCCTTCTCTGCATCAAGTGAGATAAGCACAGAAGGCGTTTGATGGTGTTCGGCCCGTTGTAGCATATTAATGAATCTACGCGTGCCGTCGGAAGCCTGCCTACTCACCACAAGGCCCACCTGATCCTGATGGATCAGACCAGGTAGGATGGGGCCCAGTGCAGTGCAATTCATTTTTTTAAACATTAAGTTTATTAAGATTTTGTCAAAAGTGTACATAAAGGATTAGAGTCCGCAGAAACAAAAATTGTACAAAACAATTAGTTAAACATGGAGTCATCTTAAGTTATCCTCCGAGAAAGGATAATCCTTTGGCATTACATTCTAGTACATAACGTTATGTTGATTGTCATATGCCATTTATTGTTATCAAAGTCAATAGCAAGATTGTCACAATTGTAGGCATATCTAAATGTGGTGGACTCTTATGAATCGACTCCAAGAAAGAGAAAAAGAGAGAGGGAGGAGAAAAAAGAGGAGAGGGGGAAAGGGAGGGAGGGTGGGAAGGGGGGGGGGGGAATTGGGTGTCCCATCTTCATACAACCTTGATCTTCGTATGTAGCAAATGGTATGTGTGTGCCCCAGTTTCTTGTTAGTTTATGTAGATTCCCTGTTTGAATTATTCAAAATCAAGGGTCAGAGTACCGAGTCTCCTGAGTGATCCAATCACGTCTACTCAAAAGCATGCAGGGGGGGAAGCGGATACTGTCTATGAACAGTGCTTCCTTAGGAGGTTAAGTGAAGAGATGGTGTCAAGTCTTTAAAAAACTTGCGAATGTTTAAAGTTGAACCACGGTGACCAGGTTTTAAGGAACTGAGTAGCAGTGTCGTTTGCCTTAGCTATTGTCTCCTCCGTCTCACCAATTTCCTTGACCTTTAGTAGCCATTCCCTAATGGAAGGAACCTTTGTGGACTTCCAGCATAGCGGGATGAGTGCTTTCGCAACATTCAATAAATGTCTGGAAAGTGAATGTTTGTATTGTTTGAATGAGCGATCTGTGACATGGAGGAGGCAACACGCGGCGTCAAGGGTTATCTTTGTGTCCGTTATATGGTGTATGACCTCTATGACTTTTGTCCAGTAGGCCGAGATCGGAGTACACTGCCACCAAATGTGGAAAAGCATACCCCTCTCCGCCTGGCATTTCCAGCAACGGTCAGAATGCTGGAGAAACCATTTGTGAAGTTTATCTGGGGTGGCATACCATCTGGTGAGCAGTTTGTAAGCTGTCTCTTGTAGCTTGGTGCTAAGAGAGCACTTGTGAGCAAAGACACATGCCCTATGCCATTGTGTCTCTGTTAAGTTGACCTGAAGATCTGTAGACCAACCGCACCTGAACCTATCAGCACCTGGTTCTGTTGAGTTTTGTATCCAGTCGTAAGCGAAGGAGGTTGTTTTTGATAATGGCTCTCCTTCCAGGCACACTGACTCCAAACTTGTTAAGTCCCTGCTAAAGTCTGCTTTAAGGGTGGGTTTGGTGGCAAAGCTCCTAATTTGCAGGTATGTCCAGAAAGGTAGTGTTGGAAGACTATTATGGGCTTTAAACTCATGAAATGATCTGATTGTATTCTGGTTAAAGCAATGTCGGGCTAAGAGTGGTTTCGCTGATGTCAGGGTCTTCCCTATATGACTGTCCAGTCCTGGGGTGAAGTCTGGGTTATTTTGCAGTGGGGTAAGAGGGCCTAAGGGTGTTGAGAATGCATGTTTTTTGGCCAGTTGATGAAAGATCTCTAATGTGGTTCCTATCAGTAGGTGGGTTCTCAGGATGCCGGGGTAGCTTTTCCACCTCATCCATGGTAAAAATATTAGGGGGAGGGGGGTCATTGCTGCTTCCAAAGAGATCCAATCTTTAATCTTGTCATGGCAATGCCAATCAATTATTCTCGCCACATGGGCCGCTTGGTAGTAATGTCGATAGTTGGGTAAGCCTATACCTCCTCTCTCTTTAAGTCTGGTCAAAAGTTCCATTCTGATTCTGTGTGGTTTGTGAGCCCAAATGAATTGGGATTGTAGAGCGTGAAGTGTTTTGAAAAATGAGGGATTTAGGAAGTATGGACATTTTGCATATAGCCGCTCTCCCGAACCATGAGAAACTCTTTGGATGCCACTCAAGCAGATCCTTCTGGATGGCCTGCAGGAGCGGTGGAAAATTGCGTTCATAGAGCGAATTTAAGTGTGAAGGGAGCCAGACCCCCAAGTATTTAAGTGCTCCATGAACCCAGTGAAATGGGTTATTGCTTTGCGCTTGTTGTTGGGTATCTTTGTTTAGTGTGAGATTCATTGCTTCCGATTTAGTAAAATTGATTTTTAGGTTAGAAATGTACCTAAATGTCTCAAATTCCTTAAGGAGTGACGGAAGGGAGATGTGGGGGTTGGTTAAGAAAAACAGGAGGTCATCTGCATATGCAACTACTTTGAACTCTTTGTCGGCAAGTGAAAACCCTTGTATGGCTGAGGATGAGACTACTTTCCTTATGAAGGGTTTGAGTGCAATAATGAACAAGATGGGAGAAAGTGGGCAACCCTGCCTAGTGCCATTACTAATAAGAACTTTCTCTGAAAGGGTACCGTTTATTTTCAGTTTAGCACTGGGGTTGCTATAGAGTGAAGAGACCCACGTCATCATGTGCTTGCCTAGGCTAATCCATCTGCAGATCTCTTGCATGTAGTCACAGGCCACACGATTGAAGGCCTTCTCCGCGTCAGTAGACAGGAGAAGGACCTCGATCCCCCCGCCCCGGCCGCATGCAGTAAATTCAGTGCTTTGATTACATTGTCTTTGGCTTCTCTGCCAGGCATAAATCCTGCTTCCTCCAGGCCAATGATGGTGTGGAGTAAGGGCTTCAATCTGTTGGCCAAGATTTTTGCCAGAAGTTTTGTGTCAAGGTTGAGTAATGAAATTGGTCTATAGCTTGTGCAGCGTAAAGGGTCCTTGTTTGGCTTGGGTATGACCGTAATGTAGGCGGATAAGAAATCCAGGGTCATGGGTCATTTAACTGACAGAGAGTTAAGTTCCTTTTGAAGCGGTTCTAATAAAATCTCTTTGAATGGTTTATAATAGATGGAACGAAATCCATCCGGCCCTGGACTTTTCCCACTCTTCAAATCTTTAATGGCTAACCCTAATTCTGAGGTGGCAATGGGTTTCTCTAACTGTGCTATCTCATCCTGGGTCAATTTAGTCAAACCTGAAGTTGACAAGTAGTTGTGTAGGATTCGGTCTCTAGGCTCCTCAGTGTCTGCGGGTTTATGATACAGGGGCAGGTTGTATAAATTCGTATAAAATTCATGAAAGTGTTTGGCTATGCTAGCAGAGGTAACGTCTATTTCCCCCTCTGTTTAGAATGCCATGGATATGGTTGGCAGGTTTGGGGTCTTTTAAAGCTCTGGCTAGGAATTTTCCTGGTTTGTTTCCTATTCATAATGAATTTTTTTCCTGAAAAATAGGAATCTTTTAGTTTTGGCGTGTAGTGTTTGATGGAGTAATTTCCTCATCTCTAATAATGTAAAGGCTGAATGAGTAGTGAGTGATTGTTTATGAAGGGACTCAAGTGTTCTTATTATATCAACAAGGCGGTTGATTTTCCTTTCATTTTCTTTTTTACGTTGTGCTCCCATCCTAATCAACTCCTCTCTAATTGTGCATTTACATGGGCTTCTCAGACTACCAATGGGTCTGCATCATGCGTAGCATTCAGCGTAAAGAATTCTTTTAAATGGTGTTTGATCTTAGGCAGTAATTGTTGATCCGTAATCAAGGAAGCGTTAAGTCTCCATGTGTTAGGTTTATGTGTCTGGGTCAACAGGTTGAGGGTCAAAGATATTGGCGCATGGTCAGATATGGATTGAATCCCTATTTTGGCTTCCGAAACGATGGGCAGGTCTCTCTGGGTCAGAAAAATGTAGTCAATCCGTGAATGGCGGTCATGGGGGATCGAATAATGTAAAATCTTTGTCATCTGGGTGCATGAAGCACCAAGAATCTATCAGGTGTAAGTTATTCAGTTGTTGTTTAATTTGTTTGAGAATTCGGTATGAGATGGATGTTTTCCCCGACAAGGTGTCTGTTAAGGGGTTCAGGGGAATATTGAAATCTCCTCCAAGGATCAGACATCCCACACTAAATCTCTCCAATTCCCTAACCAGCTTACGACAGTGTCACGAACCTGGTGGTGGAGTCTGACTTGTGCAGGGAACAACCGCTCTTGCGCACCCGATTCAAGTACCCCTGGTAGAGCAGACAGAGGTCCAAGAGTGCGGGATGGCACGAGGGTTGGATGGTCACTGATGATGTAGTAAGGTTCCAGAAGACGTGCAGATAGAAGGATGGTCGTGCAAGCTTGGTCGGCAACGGGCAGGAAGGAAGGCACAAAGGATTAGGCAGGCGGGTAGTCAAGTCAAAGCAAGGTTCGTTTAGTGGGCGGGCAGCAGAGGTACAGCGGAGCAGACAATCGGATGGTCGTGGATAGCCGGGGTCGGTGCAGGTAGCAAACAGCAGGTCAGGGCAAGCCGGGTCAACAGGAAACATACAAACACTGGAACAGGTAGAGGGAGCAGAGGCTCACAGGTCACGGACGCTGTAGAATGAGCAGCACTTGTTGCTGGGACTTCCAGGTTTAAATAGCACCATTTGGTGCCGTTTCCGTCGCGTGCGCACGCACGGGCGCGCGCGAACGCGCCCAGGCGCGCGCACCACCACGGAAACAGCCAGTTTTACTGGCAAACTGTTCTTTTCCTAACATTGCCCCCCCCCCCCCAGGGGCAGCCTCCAGATGCCTTACCGGGTGTCACCACCCTGGCAATTTTTTTTTTTTGAAGGCCCGGATCAGTCCGGGGGCATGGATGTTTTTTTCCGGTTCCCAGGAGTTCTCCTCTGGACCAAACCCCTTCCATTTAATCAAGTACTGGGTCTCTCCAGCTCTCCGGCGACAGTTTAAGATAGCTTCCACCTCAAACTCCTCCTCTCCATTGACCAGGATGGGGCCCGGTGGGCCTACTTTCCAACCCGAGAAAGAATCGAGGACCATGGGTTTCAGTAGAGACACATGAAAAACCGGGTGGATCCTCAGGGATGGCGGGAGCTCTAGTTCAAATGCCACCCGGTTAATCTTTCTTTTAACTGGAAAAGGCCCCAGAAATCGTGGGCCCAATTTTTTCGAGGGGCATGCTAGCTTCAAGTTCCTACTCGAAAGCCAAACACGGTTACCGGGTTGAAGCTCCAGTTCCCCCGCCTCCTCTTGTCATAGGCCTCCTTGTTAGCCTCCCGGGATTTAGATAGTGTCTCCTGAAGAAGTTTGCAATTGAATTGGAGGAAGTTGGCGACATCCTGTGCTGCTGGGACGGTACACTCCGGACTTAGGTCGGGCAGGAATGTGGGATGGTAACCATAATTGGCCCAGAATGGGGACTGCTGGGTGGCCGAGTGAATGGTGTTATTGTAAGCAAATTCGGCCACCGGCAGCAGTGCGACCCAATCATCCTGTGAGAAAGACAAAAAGCACCTCAAGTACTGTTCCAAGGTCTGATTCGTCCTTTCCGTCTGGCCGTTTGTCTGTGGATGGTATGCGGAAGAAAATGCAAGCTCGATTTCTAGACCTGCACACAGGGCTCTCCAAAATCTGGACATGAACTGGACCCCCCGATCAGACACGATGTTACTGGGCACTCCATGAAGTCGGACGACTTCTTTTATGAATGTACTGGCCGTTTCGGCCGTTGAGGGGGTCCCCTTCATGGGGATGAAGTGTGCCATCTTCGTCATCCGAACCACAATGACAAAGATAGTTGTAAAGCCTTCAGACGGGGGGAGTTCAACAATAAAATCTATCGCCAGTTGCGACCACGGGCGTTCAGGTATGGGAAGGGGGTTTAGAAGACCCTAGGCCTTTGCTTTGTCCATTTTATTTCTGGCACAGACAGGACATGCCCCAACGTATTTTCTACAGTCCTCCAAAATGTTGGGCCACCAGAATGACCATGAGATGAGCTCAGCGTTTTTTTGCGAACCAAAATGTCCGGCCAGTTTTTGGTCATGGCAACGATCCAGGATTCTGAGGTGCAGACTTGCCGGGATGAACATTCTTCGCCCAAACCACCATAGACAATCTCTTACGGTCAGTCGGGTGTCCCTGTCGGTAGCAGAACCGTCCATGACCCGACGAAGTTGGGAGAAGAAGTCCTCATCAGGCAGAAGGAAATTCCGTGCTGGGAGTATGGTGTCAGGTGGGGCAGTATTGCCTGGCTCCGAGAACATCCGGGAAAGGGCGTCGGGCTTGCTGTTCTTAGATCCAGGACGATACGTCAGATGGAAATGAAACCTGGAGAAGAACAGCCCCCGGCGGGCTTGCCTAGGTCTTAGTCTCTTTGCTGTTCGGAGATACTCCAGGTTTTTGTGATCAGTAAATATAAGGATAGGATGAGAAGCCCCTTCCAGCAGGTATCACCACTCCTCTAAAGCTTTATGGCCAATAGCTCTCTGTCTCCCACATCGTAATTCCGCTCTGGTGCGGTTAGTTTCCTGGAGAAGAAGGCTACTGGGTGGAGCAGGGCCTTGATACCCTGGCGCTGGGACAGGATAGCCCCTACTGCGGTTTCTGATGCGTCCACCTCAAGGACGTAAGGTAAGGCTGGGTCCGGGTGTTTCAGAAGGGGGGTGGAAGTGAAAAGAGACTTGAGTCTCTGAATGGAGGCTTGAGCCTCAGGAGACCACTGGTATCGGGTGTTTTGCTTGGTGAGTCGTGTGATGGGCTCTACAATGGCAGAAAATCCCTTTATGAATTTCCTATAGAAATTTGCGAAGCCCACAAATCTCTGAACCCCTTTTCGGTCTGTAGGTGCAGGCCATTCCAAGATAGTGGAGACTTTCTGTGGATCCATGTGGATGCCTGTTGTGGAGATGATCAGCCCCAGGAAGTGCATACTGGGCTGTTCAAAAGAACACTTTTCCACTTTGGCGTATAAGCCATGCTGCCGTAGTCGCCCCAAAACCTTAGCAATGTGCCTGCGGTGTTCCTCCAAGGAAGCAGAGAAGACCAGAATATCGTCTAGGTATATAATGACGAAGAGATCCAGGAAGTCTGGGAACACATCATTAACAAAGTGCTGAAATGTTGCGGGGGCATTGCATAGGCCGAAGGGCATCACCAAGTACTCGTTATGCCCAAAACGAGTGCGGAATGCAGTCTTCCACTCGTCTCCTTCCCTGATCCGAATGAGATTGTATGCCCCACCTAAGTCGAGCTTTGTAAAGATGGTTGCTGACCCCAGCCGCTGAAAAAGTTCTGGAACCAAGGGTAGCGGGTACCGATTTTTGATGGTTACCCGGTTAAGCTCCCTGTAGTCAATGCACGGCCGGAGCGAGTGATCCTTCTTCTCTACAAAGAAAATACCGGCTCCGACCGGAGATGTGGATGGTCTGATAAACCCCTTCTTGATGTTTTCATCCAAGTAAGATTTGAGGGCCGCTAGTTTAGGCTCAGAGAGAGGGTAGATCCTCCCAAAAGGCACTTCGGCCCTGGGCAGCAGTTCGATGGGTCAATCGTAAGGCCTATGCGGCGGAAGTTTATCAGCACCCTTCTTGCTGAAAACGTCCAGGTATGAGTGATAAGCCTGAGGGAGGAGGGTCCGAACGTCAGGCTCTGCGTCAGACTCCAGGCTGAGGAGTGATGGGACAGTCCCGTTACTGGGACTCAGGCAATGCTGGCGGCAATACGGGGATTGGAAGTGGACGGCTCCAGTGGTCCAGTCTATGCTGGGGTTATGTGCCTGGAACCAGGGCAATCCCAGGATGATGGGGCAGAGAGGAGATGCAATGGCATCCGGCCGCAAACATTCCCTGTGACCATCCAGAGTGCAGGAGAGAAGATGGGCCGTCTCATGTGTAACAGTTCCGGACTTGATGTGTGACCCGTCGGCCAAGCGGATCACCAATTTATGAGCCTTATGTTACAGGGGAATGTGATGCTGTGCAGCGAAATCCAAGTCAATGAAGCAACTGCACGCCCGGAGTCAAGGATTGCCGGCACCGTAATAATCCCTCCGAGAAGCTGCAGAGACAAGAAAATGGTGAGATGGGCAGGAGACTTAGTCAGTTCGTTAGATACAGTGGTCAAGCACTTACCACGCTTCGCGGGGCATGTCCGGACCATGTGACCAGGCTCTCCGCAGTAGAGGCAGAGATTTAGCTGGAACCGACGTTGTCTTTCCTCGGTACTGAGTGCCGGCCGAAGCAACCCAATCTGGTATCAGGTATCCTGAGGAGAGGAAGAGGAGGATGTCGGTCGGGAAGCAGGCGGAGTCGGGTAACTGGGCACCCGAGGAAGCATCCAGGTGGGACGCAAGTGTCCGCAAGACCTCTCGGCGCGGCGCTCCCTGAGGTGCCGGTCAATGGAGATGGCTAAGGTGATCAGCTCCTCCAGGGTTTTAGGGATCTCCACTCGTGCCAGCTCGTCCTTAAAGGGTTCCGACAGCCCCATGCGGAATTGGAACATGAGAGCAGCGCTACCCCAGGCGGTATCTGAACTCCAGCGCCGAAATTCTGCGGCATAGTCCTCCACTGGGCGGCGGCCCTGCTGAAGGTTGTGCAGAGTAGCCTCTGCGGTGGCGGCTAGATGGGGGTCATTATATAACTGCGCCATGGCCAGGAAAAAGGCTGCAGCAGAGGCAACTTCAAGGGCATTCTGCTCCCACAGTCTGAGAGCCCAGGCCTGGGGTTCACCCTGCAGCAAGGAAATCACAAATCCAACTTTGGTACTCTCCAAAGAAAATGTGCGTTGCTGGAGGCCCAGATATAGGTCGCAGGCACTCCGGAAGACCCAAAACTTGCGCCGGTCCCCGGAGAACTTGTCCGGCAGTGGGATTCCTGAGGACAACATAGACGCGTGAGCGGTAGTGAGTGACTATTAAAGAGATCATCCCTGGTATCCCGGAGCACTGCCTGGAACTGGATAGGGCCCATAGAGCTCTTCAGCCACCAAGGTCGGACGGCCTCCCTAGAGATATTGTGGTAAAGCCTCACTTTTTTGGAGTTAAAAAGGAGAACATGAAGGTCTCTAGATCCAACCCCAACCTTTCTTTTCAGGGTCACCCTATTCATGTCTTTGCTGACCTATCTCCTACCACGATACAGAAAAGAAGATCTCTGAAACCTCTTCTGGAAATTCTCAATAAATCATCTATCAAATACTGGTGGTCCTTCCCCTTCCGCCTGACTTTCATCCTTAAAGGCAAGAAACTCGGCTTTTCCTCATTCCAAGAAGGAGAACAGCTGCTGATCAAGCTCAACCTCATTTCATTGGATTCCACTTCAACCTCTCTTCACAAGAATTTGGGTCCCTCTAAGAGACCTTCCCCCCAGAGTCCGGTCCTTCCAATGTGGCGGAAACAGCAAAAGAAGAGGGCTAAAGACTCCCACCCACCATGATTTTTGCTCTGCTTATCTTATTTCTGATCCCCAACTTGGTCTTGTCAGATTTCTATTTCTCAAAGACCCCTCTGTACACTGATACTCCCCACGGAGGGTGACTTATGCTCGGTTGGCTACCTTTGTTTTTAAAAATGTATTTTCATTTTGTGCTTTCTCCTGGGGGGGTCTGGGGTTGGCTTGCATCCTCGCCCCACCTCGGGCTTGGCCCATTTTGTGGGGGCAGGATGGGAGCCGGCTACTGGCTGTTCCCGGGGCAGGGTTAATTTCTTTTTCTATTGCCAGCCTTTTGCAAAATGTTATAGGATTATTTTGTTTGGTTTTATTGGTTCTACCTATTCACCCTTGTTTTGTCTGAACCTTAAGACATGGAAACAGAGAAGAACAGTTTACGGGTCTTGTAAGGTTCCTCCTACTGACCCCGATGTACCCGATTAGGGGCCGTCAGGGAAAGTAGTATGTTTACATTCTTAGTTCCAGGGTAATGAATCACTTCTGGGAAAGCCATCAGTTCGACTCGTGTTTTGGCTCCGGAGAGGTGTCCGGGAATTTCGGAGACTTGGTTCAACAGCTCTCATGATTGGCTGGCTACCATTCAGGGGTATTCCCTATATCGCAGGGATAGGGAGGGCAAAAAGGGGGGAGGGATATGCCTGTATATAAAAAATGACATAAAAATAAATGTGAGAGATGACATTAATAGTGGTTCTGGGGAGGAAGTTGAAGCCTACAAAGGGAAGACAAGGGGAAAGTATTACTGGGAATATGCTATAGACCCCCTAATCAGAGGGAGGAGGGGGGACGGACCTCCTATCACAATTTGGAATAGCGGCAAGGATGGGAAGTGTTATTATAATGGGGGATTTTAATTACCCAGATATTGACTGGGAGGAAGGTACTGCACGTTCAGCTAAGTCTCGCCATTTCTTAAATTTCCTGCAGGATAATTTCATGGGTCAGATGGTAAATGTACCAACAAGAGAAAAAGCATTATTGGACCTTTTGATTACCAACAACACAGACTTGATCACAGACGTGGAAGTAAGGAGCAATCTAGGAAATAGCGATCACAGGACAATTCGTTTTAGCATAAATTACACAAATAGGAAATGCAAAGGGAATACAAAGACACTGAATTTTAAAAGAGCCAACTTCCAGAAACTACGCTCCTTGCTGGAAGATGTTAACTGGGATAAAATTCTAGGAACAATGAATGCGGAGGAAAAATGGGAGTGTTTCAAGAACACACTAAACAAAGGTATTAGCCAGTGTATCCCAACAGGAAATAAAATTAAAAGAGCTAATCAAGAACCAGGATGGCTTAATGCCGACATAAAGGCACACATAAAAGCAAAAAAGAAGGCCTTCAAAAAATACAAGGAGGAGGGATCTCAGTCAGATTTTCAGTACTACAAAACACGCAATAAGGAATGCAAAGGGGCAATCAGAGCAGCTAAGATTGAACATGAAAGACACATAGCTGAGGAAAGTAAAAAGAATCCCAAGAAATTCTTTAAGTATATAAATAGTAAGAGAGGGGGGTCAGATCATATTGGCCCAATAAAGAATGATGAAGGTATTTTGGTTACTGAGGATGGACAAATGGCAAAGGTGTTGAACTAATTTTTCTCCTCAGTATTCACAAAGGAAACGGGGGGATCAATTATGCAGAACGACAATGCTGGTCCTCATGACACATCACAGGAAGCACCCTTGTGGCTGACCGAGGGTGAAATCAGGAATAGGCTTGAAAAACTGAACACCAATAAGTCACCAGGCCCAGATGGCTTACACCCAAGGGTCCTTAAGGAACTTAGCCAAGTTATTGCCAGACCCTTGTACCTAATCTTTAAGAGCAGTTTTCTGACTGGTATGATACCAGCTGACTGGAGGAAAGCCAATGTGGTACCAATATATAAAAAAAGGACCAATATATATCCCTGGGAATTACAGACCAGTTAGCTTAACATCAATAATATGCAAGCTCTTGGAGGGAATAATAATGGATTATATACATGAGTATTGTAATGAGAATGGTATCATTAGTGGTAATCAACATGGGTTCCTGAAGAATCGTTCTTGCCAAACCAATCTATTAACCTTCTATGAGGAGGTGAGCTGCCACCTAGATAAAGGAAGGCCTGTAGACGTGGTGTATCTGGATTTTGCAAAAGCATTTGATACAGTTCCCCATAAACGTTTACTGTACAAACTAAGGTCCCTCAACATGGATCAAAGGGTGAGTACCTGGATTGAAAACTGGCTGCAGGGGAGAGTCCAGAGGGTGGTGATAAATGGGGAATACTCAGAATGGTCTGGTGTAGAAAGTGGGGTTCCCCAAGGTTCTGTCCTGGGACCAATCCTATTCAATTTATTTATAAATGATTTGGAGGACGGGGTGAAGAGCTCAATCTCAATATTTGCAGATGATACCAAGATAAGCAGGGCAATAAACTCTCCACAGGATGTGGAAACCTTGCAAGAAGATCTGAACAAATTAAT
>BLSH010022312.1:563326-590022 GCA_018402905.1 Glandirana rugosa
CAATAAATAGTTGCTCTACCCAGACATTAACGACTGTAGTCTCACTAGGAAAGGTCCAAATCCCCACTGGCTGTGTTTACGAGATAACCGTAGCGAAACATTCTGACATAGTAAAGAATTACTTAATTGGGGAAGGAATGGCCCGGTAAAGACTGTGAGGAGAGGATGTACATTTTTAGTAGTAAAAAAACGATCTTTTTATGAGTCTTGGGGGTTTGTAATATATTTTAAACGTTCTTCCTCCCGGGTATCCCTAAACGGCGTTGTGTCTTAAGGGGGTTTATTTGTTTCATATGTTTTTTCACAGTTTTTTCTTAACCATTAAATAATCTAGTCCCAATTTTGGCAATCTAATAAATTACCAATTCTTTTTTGACACTTTTTTGTATACTTTGTTTATTTGGGGGAATTCTGTGTTGCGGCAAATCCCTATGGGCCCTCCTTCTTGCAAATTTTATATAATGTTTGGGGGTTCTGAGTATTTTTCTAGCAAAAAAATGATGATTTTTACATGTAGGAGAGGAGTGTCAGAAATGGCCCGGTAAGGAAGGGGTTAATTCATTAAGAAATGATACAGTCTTACAAAGCGATGCCAATAGAGCATTTGTGTCGGTCACCCCTAAACCTGGAAAGGATCACTCTGATGTCAGCAATTACAGACCCATCTCGTTGATAAATAACGACCTCAAAATTATGACAAAAATTTTGGCTAATAGACTTTCTAAATTTATAGGCCAATACATCCATAAAGATCAGGTAGGTTTTATCCCGGGTAGGCAAGGTCCCGACCAGATCCGTAGAGCAGTGGATATTGTGTCGTTACTTAATTCAAATTGGGATGGGAGCCCTGCTCGGGAAGGCTATATTTTATCTGTCGACTTGCAAAAAGCCTTTGACACGGTAGATTGGTCTTATCTTTTTGAAGTCCTAAAGAGATGGGGCTTTGGTCCTAGATTCACCCAAAGCCCTATACTCAAATCCTAGTGCTTAAGTTAAATTGCATAACTTTTACTCTGACCCTTTCCCCATCTCCCGAAGCACTAGACAGGGATGCCCTTTTTCCCCTAAATTTTCAATGGAGTCTTTGGCTATCGCCATCAGAGATGACCCAGACATCCAAGGGATCGACTGTGGCCAATACTCACACAAATGCGCTCTATTCACAGACGATTTGCTACTGTTCATCACCTCCCCCCTCACGTCCACCCCTAAGGTTATACAGCTACTCCAACTTTTTGGTGAAAGATCAGGCCTCTGTGAAATTGGTTTAAATGAGCAGCATTAAATATTTCTTTGCCCGAACATACAGTACTCCGACTAAAGGACCATTATAAATTTAGCTGGAACTCTTCCCAGATCCTCTACTTGGGGATCAGTTTGGTGACCAAAACCGACAAACTATTTGAAGCCAATTACCCACCTCTCTTAAAGAAATTAGCACAAGATATCTCCAGCTGGGACCAGGAGGGTCTGTCTTGGTTGCTAAGATTACACGCGATCAAGATGACTCTCCTTCCTAGAATTCTTTATTTCTTCAGGGCTCTTCCCATTCCGGTTAGGAAGTCTGACCTGCAAAACTGCAATCCCTGATTCTGAAATTCATTTGGGCCCGTAAAGGTTTCAGATGCTCAGCCAAGGTGCTCTATAGGAGGCGTAATCAAGGGGGCCTAGGTCTTCCACACCTCTTTAAATATTATCAAGCGGCACAACTTGCCCAATTCTCATCCGTCTTCTCCATAGGAACTGCTCCAGATTGGGTCAAAATAGAATGACAGGCAGTTCCCCACAACACTATCGACTTCCTGATAGGTGTCCCTCTCAAATTGAGACCCCCAATTCTATCTCCGACTTTGTCTCACTCTATGGCCCTCTGTGACTCGGTTCTCAAGTCCCCCAACCTAATCTCAACACTTCGTCCACTCTCTCATCTCTTTCATAACCCTCAGTTCACTCCTGGTTTAGATATCAAGGCCTTTAAATGGTGGACGGACAAGGGGTTATATCGTATAGGCCACTTCTTATCGCTGTCCAGACCTCTGACGTTGTCCCATTTCATTTCTAAGATAGAGATGCCACTCTCAGAGAAATTTCGTTTGTTCCAAATACACCACTTCCTGACCACCTGGTGGAATTCCAGAAAGGAACACTCGGGCATTACCCCTTACGAACAGTGGTGTTCGGGAACTGTGGAATCGAGAGGAGGTATCTCCTTGATCTACGCTGCTCTGATGGAGGACTCATCCAAACCACCGTTCGTGGATAAATGGAAAGGGACCTAAAAGTGGGGTGGGATGCAGAAAAGTGGTCCTCGTTATTCTCACGTTGCCATAAAGGGATTGCCAATGTCTCACTGCAGGAAGCCAATTTTAAGGTATTTATCAGGTGGTACTTAGTACCTTCCAGATTAGCAGCTATGTTTCCTAACGCCTCCAACCTCTGCTTCAGAGGTTGTGAGCATGTGCGCACCTTCCTCCACACGTGGTGGGAATGTCCCCACCTGAGAGGTTTTTGGAACAAATTCTTCCACTTGATCAGCAGGGTTTCGGGTTTCCCTATTCCTCAATGTCCAGAAATAGCCCTCCTTAACTCTAAGCCCGAAGGTCTGTCTAAACCGTTATTTAAGATTATCCCATTTATCCTGCTTGGGACTAAGATCACAATTGCTAGGTATTGGAAACACCCGTTTGTTTCCTTCTCTGAGGCTATACGGAAGATATCCTGGATAATGGTTCAAGAAAAGCTTGCCAGCTACATCCTGGATACCTCCCTTAAATTTGACCTAATTTGGGAACCATGGGGGAATTATTTAAATTTACAAGGGTGATCCCTTATCTTCTACTTCTTTAATTAGCTTCTCTGGTGTCTAATCTCCCTTGTCTTCCCTCTGGCTCTCTCTTTCTCCTCAAATTACTTCGTTTTCTTTCTCTTCCAGCTAGACTTTACCTCGATCTCTGACTGTTTGACAGGGAATATTTGGTACAGGGGTTGTCCCGTCCTTCCCCACCTAGGTGGTAGGAGGGGGTTACTGAATACTCTCCTTAGAGGCTTTTAAAAACAGGTTTTAGTTGTTTGAATTAATATTGTATACTACGCTATTTCAGAGACTGTATCTTATTAAGCTCCTTTAGCTACGGGGTTCCCAGGAGGGGAAGTGGTCAGTGCCTGTCCTCCCAGTCACAGTTTGTTCCTAGTTGGGGTGACCGGAGGAATGGCAGGCTTTCCCCCGCCTGGGAGCTACCTTTATAGGCCAGGTTTTGCACCTTCCAATGCTATTTGATTCTCTCCAATTATCAGAGAAGATCTTATACAGTTGATCCCTGGTTAATGGTTTATTACTTATACCTTCTCTCTACCATTTGCCCGTTTTATAAACAAATGCCCTTTGTAGGAGAGAAGTGTTTTGGATCTACAAATTACAGAGCAGGATTCCAGCGGGCATGAATTTTGAGAGTGATGTGTCGCATTTTTATGAAAGTTGACATTTTTTATGTCCTCAGATAAACATGTTTTTGTTTTGACCATTCACCTCCCTGCCTGCTGGATCTGCCTTTGGTCTTTAATGTACTTCTCCTCTTTCCCCTCCCCGTTTCCCCCCCCCCCCCCTCCTTTTCTTATTTCATTTTCCTCATTTCCTCTTTTAGAATTATTACTAAGCAATGAAGATCCAACATTAATAAATAGATTTTAGATTAGCAAAACCATTCTAGCACACTATTGGTGTACAACATTTGGTGTCTTCTTTAGTGGCCTTTTGTCCGCATGTCCGCTCCACGTTTATTTAGGTTACTCTATTACTATGGGCATGTCAATTGCCTTTATATTTGTTTAATGTGGAATAGTTTATCAATAAGAATCTTTGTATCATTGAGGTTTCCCCGTTGTATCGCCAAGTGTTTTGGGGACCTGTATGTATTGTTTTTTGTTTATGCAAAGTATTATGTACATTTGAACAATTTATATACTTTGAAACTATTTTCTCAATTAACTTTGTAACGTTTTTGGTCCCCATCTTACCTGGTGATATGTCTTATGCTCTTTTCATTTTGGTATACTGATATTGTTAGTCACAGGCTGGCCGGTTTTACAATTATTATCGTTTTTTGCATATTCTGTGCCTTTTAGTGTTTATAATTTTTTAATCTGGCAGATGCTTGGTTAAAAGTCAATATATACCATACAGGGATATTTGAAATGAATATCTATTTCGGCCACTGACTTTGACTTTATATCAGTAGTTGTATATATTCAATATACATTATTTTTTCTTCCCTTTATTGTGTCGTATGACCGATCGAATCGGGACGATCGGCATATGTATGTGCTTTTAAATTTTGTACATCCTATATGGGAGGTTTTAATTCTATCTGGGGTTTGCAGGTACCAAGACTTTTCCTTTATTGGGTGAGTCGGGTGCCTGCAACCACTAGATGATTAGCATTTGAGACAGCGATTGAATCAGCACTGATTTTGCACACCTGTAGACCTTCATATATATTCACATTTGTGCTGTTTTCAGTCATGGTTATGATTAAGCGGAAATGTGATCATTGAAATGCGTCAACCTGATGTCCCAAGAGGTATCGTTTGCCAACAAGTATGTCATGTACACCAATCTTTTTGCATCTTTTTGAATAAATGTCACTTTTTCACAATTTCGCAACGGAGTGCGGTCATCTCTTTCTGCTTGGGAATTTGTTTTGGAGGAAGGACCAGACCTGCACCTGCTCCATCAGCACACTTCATACACACCTGGAGCGATTTTTCTCTCTTCTCTGCCTTCAGGATCAGATGGTGTTGAGGGTAAGGCTGAAGGGGGCCCCATCAGGTAGGCTGTATGAGGCCCCATGATTTCTATCAGTGGCCCTACCTCTAGTAACTTTGTGTGAAACACTAGTGGGTGGCTGAAATTTTGAAAGAGAAAACTTCCTCCACAACCTAGGTAGCTTGTAAAATAATATGCAAGTATTAAAATTGACACTTCGTCCTATCACAGCATCTATCCCATGCAATGAAGGTGATAATGATAGGTACTCACATTACAATATGCAATGGGGCATGTTTATAATTCGACTTTCTCTGATTTTGCATTTACTTTCTTTAGATTCTAATAATCCCCTCACATGTTTGTAAATATTTTATTATACCTTTTCATGTGACAACACTGAAGAATTACACTTTGCTACAATGTAAAGTAGTGAGTGTACAGCTTATATAACAGTGTGAATTTGCCATCCCCTCAAAATGACTCAACATACAGCCATTAATGTCTAAACTGCTGGCAACAAAAGTGAGTACACCCGAGGGGGCGTGGAGACCGGTGATGAAGATGGCCGCTTGAAGCTGCAGCTTCGCTCGGCCACCCTGGGAATAAACCTCATATGCGGGATCTCTGACCGATATAAGCGGCGCAACCTGCCCCAGAAGTGACACAGACCAAGCAGCGATGACCCAGCGCAAGAACCACCAAGCCCAGCTCAAGAAGCTGGCAAACTTCTTTCAGCCGGCGGGCTGTGGACATCGGAAAATGGCGGCGGTGCGCGCACAACGCTGAAGGCAGATGCCAAGGCCACAGAAGGAGACCGCGCCATCAAAGCACCATCCCGCAGCCTCCCGCAGATAGGGAACCCAAATTCTGGGGACTCTCCGGCTCATCCTCCCCTTCTACACGCAGTCCAGCTAAGGCAAAGCCCCGCAGGGAGACGCCACACGAACGGGAGCTAGATATGGAAGCAAACCTGCAGCACCAGCCGCTAAACACACAGGCCTCACAAGACCCCATATCTGCCTTCCCCACTCAGGGGCATCCCCTGTCAGATATAACACTGAAGGACATGTTAATGTCACTTCACTCTTCACTACAAGGAGATCTAAAGGGTTGCCTGTCACAGATTCGTAGTGAGTTACTAGATCTGGGGCAAAGCGTGGACACAGTAGAAACATCAATAGAAGCATGTATTTCATCCTTCAATAACATGATGGACGCACATGACAACCACTCAGAGGAGATAGCATGGTTGAAGGACAAGGTCGCAGACTTAGAGGACAGATCGAGACGATCGAACATTAAAATAAGAGGGATTCCTGAATCTGTCCCCCCAAGCCAACTGAAACAACACGTATTAGGCCTGTTTTCTACACTTGCACCATCCCTGTCACATACAGAGCTAGAGATTGACAAGATCCATAGGCTGCCCAAACCGTCTTTCATTTCCCCTGACGCTCCCAGAAATGTTCTGCTGAAAGTTCACCATTACCAATCGAAAGAACTGATTATGTCCCAATTCAGGAAGATGCAACCACTCCCTGAGGAACTTTCTGGCTTACAGCTTCTCCCTGATCTATCACGCCATACACTCCAAAGGAGAAAAAATTTGGCAACTATAACTAAAGCTCTGAGCAACCATAGTATCCCACACAGATGGAAGTACCCTGCATCCTTATCAATATCCCACAATTGATCCAAAAATCTTATTTTGTCCCTAGAGGAAGGCTTGCACCTACTACAGCTTTGGGGTATACTCCCCACACAATCACCCACCCCCCAGCAAGGGCCATCACCCTCCGCACTCAACCAAGAGTGGCAAGTGGTGTCCCACAAGCGTTCCACCAAAAAAAAACTAATTAATGGAGAAACCCGCTCAACAGCTTTTGCAACCAACATGACATCATAGTCCCAGGCCAAGGATATGAACATCCATACGGCCCTCACACTAACTCAACAATTTACCATGTTCACGAGCCTACCCTGGCTCTCTTTTTATAGTTCCAGTTATAATTCGTTTTTTGTTCCACTTTCATTACCTACTGGGGCAATTCATAAGAGACGATCAAAAGCAACAACATCATGGGACTACCCTCCCACTACACCAAGAGGACAACACGGCTCAAGAAAGAAATGCTATTCATTGACTGAGTATCTTTTTCGATGACCATCAAAATTCTTTCGTTGAATGTAAATGGTCTCAACCATCCAGCGAAACACTTCTCGTTGTGGAAAGAGGCAAGTAAGACCAAGGCAGATGTAATCTGCGTCCAGGAGACCCATTTCCAAGCGAATAACCACCCCAGATGCACCCACCAGGACTTTCCCTACACATTCATGGCAAACGCCCCACTCAAGAAAAGAGGAGTGATGATCGCAATCAAGAACACAGTTTCCTTCTCTCAAAAGAATATGATAGCTGATCCAGCGGGTCGCTATATCATATTGAACTGTACTATCAATGACCTTCCGATCACATTGGTAACAGTATATGTTCCTAACAATCACCAACTTCGCTTTTTTCACAGGTTGTTTAAACGTATCTCTCTCCACAGGAATGGACACTTACTGATATGTGGAGATTTTAATCTCACTGTGGATCCTTTGGTCGACTCCACCTCCTGCAGCAGGGGCACCCAATGTTCTCTGGGCCCCCTGCTCCATGGGGAGGACTTGTTTGATGTCTGGAGGTGCCACCACCCTACAGAAAAGGACTTTACGTTCTACTCCTCCAGGCATAATGACCAAATATGATAGACATCTCAAAAAACTAAAACTGACATCTTACAAACAGGCCAATAAAGCAGGCAAGTACCTGGTGAGGAAAATAAAACTTAAACAAGCTAAAACCAAGATATCCCATATTGTACACCCTGTGACACAACAAAAGATCTCCCACCCTCAAGATGCTGCAGACGAATTTGCCTCCTTTTACAGCAGTCTCTATAATCTCAAAGATAACCCAAACACGCTGCAACCTAAACTGGCAGACATAAATTCCTTCTTGGGGAAAATTAGGTTACCATCTTTGTCAGAAGACCAAGTAAATGAGCTCAACCAGCCGTTCACACCTTCCAAATTAAATAAGATCATAGCCTCCCTGCCTAATGGTAAATCTCCAGGCCCTGATGGGTTCCCTAATAAATTCTGTAAAATTTTCCATAACACATTAAATCCTCACTTACTGAACGTATTTAGAAAAGCAGTGGATGAGTCAGCACTTCCCCCAGAAATGCTCCAAGCATATATAATTACCCCCCCCCCCCCAAGCCTGGGAAGGACCCAACCACCCCTGCCAATTTCTGCCCTATTTCACTGCTGAATACTGATACAAAAATTTTTGCCAAGTTACTAGCCAAACGCATCATGAAGTTCCTCCCCCTCCTTATCAAGAAAGACCAAATGGGATTCGTAAAGGATCTCCAAACCTCAGACGCCACGAGGAGAGTAGTGAGTGTAATAGATTATGCATTAAAATCCAGAACGCCTTCTCTGCTCTTAGTCCTGGATGCAGAGAAGGCGTTCAATAGGGTACACTGGTCCTATATGGAACAGACCCTATGCAAATTCAGATTCCAAGGACCGATTAAAGCATCTGTGCTTTCCCTATACTCTAACCCATCAGCACAGGTCTATACATATAATACCCTCTCTAAGCCATTCCAGATTACAAATGGCACACATCAGGGGTGCCCCCTATCCCCCACAATTTTCAACCAAATAATTGAACCCCTCGCTGAGTCAATCAGAGATAATAAGGAGATTAAGGGATTCACCTTCCAAAACTCTTCCCATAAAATTAACCTTTCTGCAGACGATATAATCCTTATGTTAACTGACCCAACCAACTCCCTCCCCACAGCACACAAACTCCTATGCCATTTTAGCAATATCTCCTATTACAAAATGAACACCTCAAAATCTGAAATTCTAGACCTGGATATGGGCCAAAAAGACAAATCACTTCTACAAATCATTACCCCATTTCCATGGAACGATAAAGGGATAAAATACCTGGGCATCATCCTTAAAGCAAACATAGCCTCAACATTACGTACCAATATCAATTCACTGACGGCAAAGGTATCGTCTGAGCTGAGCAGAATCTCAAAAACAGAAATCTCTTGGGGCGGCAGGATGGCAGCTTTTAAAATGAATACCCTCCCCCAAATTCTTTGTTTATTTTGAAACTTACCACTTCACATCCCCATTACCCAACTGAAAAAACTTTCTACTATCATGCATAAATTAATTTGGCAAGGGAAAAAAGCTAGATGCTCATCTCTCACTCTGTATAAACCCTATAATGCAGGAGGGGCAGGACTCCCCAACATAGTGAGTTATTATAGAGCTACCCACTTGGCGCAAATGGGAAAATGGGACTCTAAGGAAGACACACCTCTATGGGTCGAAATAGAAAGGGCATTAAGCTCATCCCACAATCTCAACCACACAATCCTGATGGACCTGTGGCACAAATAGGACTTACAGAACCTCCCAGCAACTACACAAGCATCCTTGCTAGTGTGGAGACAAGCCTCCAAGCAGAACAATACATTGAACATCTTGGACAACACCCCTATCTCCATTAAACGTCTAGAGGCAGTAATACCAATGCTATATACTGACTCGCTGAGCTTGGAAGGTATTTCCAACTTACAACAGCTTTACGTCAATGACAAATTGAAACCTATAACTTCTCTCTTAGCCGAATATAAACTGACTCCAGCAGCATCGTACACGTTGCTACGAATCCACCACCTCCTGCAAAAATTACCCCTTCGGGAGCTTAAGGTCAATCCACAGGTTTGGCAGTACCTTACTGCTGACGCCCCCACAAATAAAGGGATCACCCTCATGTATAACTCCCTACAGAACCCACAATCACTCTCCAAAACGAAATCCATGGAGCAATGGGAAAGGGAATTAGACACACATATCTCCCATGACCAATGGAAACATGCACTCAACTCAACTTCACATAGCAACGCGCACTGGGAGATGACGCTCAAAATTACCACTAGATGGTACTATACACCCCTTAGGCTAGCAAAAATGTCCTCCTCTGCCTCCCCTGACTGTTGGAGAGGATGTGGTCAAGTGGGAAACTTAACACACATATTATGGAAATGCCCGTCTCTGACCAGTTTTTGGAGACAGATTTTCTGTTTATTATCTGGTCGAACTGGTATCCTCCGCCCCCCTTGTCCTAGACTAGCCATTCTAAATATTGGTATTGAGAATTACCCACCAAATTATAGACCAGTGATTACTCACATCCTTCTCACAGCAAGACTGGCCATACTAAGGAAATGGAAAACACAACTTACCGCCAATATATCAGAAGTCTCATCTATGGTCACAGAAAACAAAACATTTGAAAAACTGATAGCATTTAACTCAATGTCATATGCCAAATTTAAATCAATGTGGGATATATGGTCGTAGAAACCAAACTAAATAGAAACGAAATATTAGTGACAAATGTATAGTGCTTCCTTGCATTTCACGCGTGTCTTCCTCTCTATTATAACGCTGAACTACAAATATTATGTACCCACTATTGCCCTTTTGTAACAGATTTCTCTCTTTGTTTGTTATATCTTGTTCTGTACTTTGAAAATCCCAATAAAAATGTATTGCTTAAAAAAAAGTAAGTACACCCATAAGTGAAAATGTCCAAATTGGGCCCAATTAGCCATTTTCTTTCCTCGTTGTCATGTGACTCATTAGTGTTACAAGGTCTCAGGTGTGAATGGGGAGCAGGCGTGTTAAATTTGGTGTTATCGCTCTCACTCTCTCATACTGGTCACTGGAAGTTCAACATTTCACCTCATAGCAACAAACTTTCTGAGGATCTGAAAAAAAGAATTGATGCTCTACATAAAGATGGCCTAAGCTATAAGAAGATTGTCAAAGACTCTGAAACTGAGCTGCAGCACTGTGGCCAAGACCATACAGCGGTTTAACAGGACAGATTGCACTTGCCATGGTCGACCAAAGAAGTTGTGTGCACGTGCCCAGCATCATATCCAGAGGTTGTCTTTGGGAAATAGATGTATGAGTGCTGTCAGCATTGCTGCAGAGGTGGGGGGTCAGCCTGTCAGTGCTCAGACCAAACGCCGCACACTGCATCAAATTGGTCTGCATGGCTGTCATCCCAGAAGGAAGCCTCTTCTAAAGATGATGCACAAGAAAGCCCACAAACAGTTGCTGAAGACAAGCAGGCTAAGGACATGGATTACCGGAACCATGTCCTGTGGCCTGATGACACCAAGATAAATTTATTTGGTTCAGATAGTGTCAAGCGTGTGTGGCAGCAACCAGGTGAGGAGTACAAAGAAAAGTGTGTTTTGCCGACAATCAAGCATGGCGGTGGGAGTGTCATGGTCTGGGGCTGCACGAGTGCTGGGGGGAGCTATAGTTCATTGAGGAAACCATGAATGCCAACATGTATTGTGACATACTGAAGCAGAGCATGATCCCCTCCTTTTCGGAGACTGGGCCACAGGGCAGTATTTCAACATGATAGTGACCCCAAACTCACCTCCAAGACAACCACTACCCGCACATTTTTGTAAATAATTTTATTATATCTTTTCATGTGACAACACTGAAGAAATGACACTTTGCTACAATGTAAAGTAGTGAGTGTACAGCTTGTATAACAGTGTAAATTTGCTGTCCCTTCAAAATAATTCCGCACACAGCCATTATTGTCTAAACCTTTGACAACAAAAGTGAGTACACCCCTAAGTGAAAATGTCCAAATTGGGCCCAATTAGCCATTTTCCCTCCCCATTGTCATGTGACTCGTTAGTGTTACAAGGTCTCAGGTGTGAATGGGGAGCAGGCGTGTTACATTTTATGCTATCGCTCTCACTCTCTCATACTGGTCACTGGAAGTTCAACATGTCACCCCATGGCAAAGAACTCTCTGGGAATCTGAAAGAAAAGAATTGCTGCTCTACATAAAGATACAAATATTCATAAGGATGGCCTAGGCTATAACTAGATTGCCAAGATCCTGAAACTGAGCTGCAGCACGGTGGCCAAGACTAGAGTTGAGCGAACCCGGACTGTAAAGTTCGGGTCCGTACCGAACTTTGGGGTGTCCGGGACCCGGACCCGGACTTTTCAAAAAAGTCCGGGTTCTATTCCGGGGTTCTGGTAATTTTGATGAAAATTCTTAAAAATGCTGTAAAAAAGCCCAGGACGGTCCTAGAGGTCTGCAAAAGGAAGGAAAATTGGGGTAAGGGTGGGACAAGTGCCCTACAAAGAAATGGGGACAGGGAAATAACTTTAAATATTTTTTAAAAATAAAAACATAAAAAAGCAAAAATGGAGGTGAATGGGGATCATCTTCAAACTGGGTCTGAAAAGTATTAATTAACAGTAGAGGCCATAGAACTGTTCTAAAATCATCTTCAAACTGTGTCAAAAAAGTATAAATAAGCCGGGAGAACCCATATCACTGTTCTGCAAAATGTGTGTGTCACTTTAAATGAAACCGTGAATAAGTGCACATCTGTTCTTCAAACTTATTTAAAGTTTGTGTGTCACTTTAAATGAAACCGTGAATAAGTGCACATCTGTTCTGCAAACTTATTTAAAGTCTGTGTGTCACTTTAAATGAAACCGTGAATAAGTGCACATCTGTTCTGCAAAATTATTTAAAGTCTGTGTGTCACTTTAAATGAAACCGTGAATAAGTGCACATCTGTTCTGCAAACAGAACATCTATTCTTCACACAGAACATCTGTTCTTCACACATCTGTTTAGTCTGTGTCACTTTTATTATAGCCGCTAATAAGTCAACATCTGGTGAAGAACACATCTGTTTAGTCTGTGTCACTTTTATTATAGCCGCTAATAAGTCAACATCTGGTGAAGCATACAGCATAGAGAAGAACAGGCATATGGTTCCGCTCTTTACACACTGTTTGCAGATATTTGAAGAACAGTGATATTATATCACTGATATGATATCACTGTTCTTCAAACATCTGCAAACAGTGTGTAAAGAGCAGAACCATATGCCTGTTCTTCTCTATGCTGTAGTTTCACACACAGATTCCAGATGTTTGAAGAACAGGTGTATGGTTCCTCCCCGGTTTTAAGTAAAGTGTTCTAAACTATTTCCAGATGTGTGCAGAACAGATGTTCTGTGTGAAGAACAGATGTTCTGGTGCAGAACAGATGTTCTGTGTGAAGAACAGATGTTGACTTATTAGCGGCTATAATAAAAGTGACACAGACTAAACAGATGTGTTCTTCACCAGATGTTGACTTATTAGCGGCTATAATAAAAGTAACACAGACTAAACAGATGTGTGAAGAACAGATGTTCTGTTTGCAGAACAGATGTGCACTTATTCACGGTTTCATTTAAAGTGACACACAGACTTTAAATAATTTTGCAGAACAGATGTGCACTTATTCACGGTTTCATTTAAAGTGGCACACCGACTTTAAATAATTTTGCAGAACAGATGTGCACTTATTCACGGTTTCATTTAAAGTGACACACAGACTTTAAATAAGTTTGCAGAACAGATGTGCACTTATTCCCGGTTTCTTTTAAAGTGACACACACATTTTGCAGAACAGTGATATGGGTTCTCCCGGCTTATTTATACTTTTTTGACACAGTTTGAAGATGATTTTAGAACAGTTCTATGGCCTCTACCATTAATTAATACTTTTCAGACCCATTTTGAAGATGATCTCCATTTTTGCATTTTTTATGTTTTTATTTTTTTAAAAATATTTAAAGTTATTTCCCTGTCCCCATTTCTTTGTAGGTCACTTGTCCCACCCTTACCCTCATTTCCTTCCTTTTGCATACCTCTACAACCTTCCAGGACTATTTTACAGCCTTTTTTGTGCCTAAAAGTCCGTGTCCCCATTGATTTCAATGGGGTTCGGGGTCCGGGACAAAGTTTGGGTTCTGTCCGGACCTGAACCCGGACTTTGTCCCAAAGTTCGGCCGAACCAGCAGGACCCGGACTTCTAGAAGTTCGCTCATCTCTAGCCAAGACCATACAGTGGTTTAACAGGGCAGGCTCCACTCAGAACAGGCCTCACCATGGTCAACCAAAGAAGCTGAGTGCACATGCTCAGTGTCATATCCAGAGGTTGTCTTTGAGAAATAGACGTAAGAGTGCTGCCAGCATTGCTGCAGAGGTTGAAGGGGTGGGGGGTCAACCTGTCAGTGCTCAGACCATACACCACACACTGCCTCAAATCATCCCAGTCGCCCTAGAAGGAAGCCTCTTCTAAAGATGATGCACAAGAAAGCCCGCAAACAGTTTGCTGAAGACAAGCAGATTAAGAACATGGATTACTGGAACCTTTGTCTGATGAGACCAAGGTAAACTTATTTGTTTCAGATGGTGTGAAGCGTGTGTGGCATCAACCAGGTGAGGAGTACAAAGACAAGTGTGTCTTGCCTACAATCAAGCATGGTGGGAGTGTCATTGTCTGGGGCTGCATGAGTCCTGCCGGCATTGGGGAGGTACAGTTCATTAAGGGAACCATGAATACTAACATGTTCTGACATACTGAAGCAGAGCACGATTCCCTCCCTTCGGAGACTGGGCCGCAGGGCAGTAGACCAACATGATAATGACCCAAAACACACCTCCAAGATGACCACTGCCTTGCTAAAGAACCTGAGGGTAAAGATGATGGACTGACCAAGCCCTATTGAGAATCTGTGGAGCATCCTCAAACGGGAGGTGGAGGAGCGCAAGCTTTCCAACATCCACCAGCTCCGTGATGTCGTTATGGAGGAGTGGAAGAGGACTCCAGTGACAACCTATGAAACTCTGGTGAACTCCATGCCCAAGAGGGTTAAGGCAGTGCTTGAAAATAATGGTGGCCACTAGAGTTGAGTGAACCCGAACTGTAAAGTTCAGGTCCGTACCGAACTTTGGGGTGTCCGTGACCCGGACCCGAACCCGGACATTTGAAAAAAAGTTTGGGTTCGGGTTCTGTGTTCGGGTATTTGATCACGCATGGTGAATAGCTGCAGGGCAGCCAATCAACAAGCATTTCACTGGTTTGCCCTTAGAAGCCATCACAGCCATGCCTACTAATGGCATGGCTGTGATTGGCCAGTGCATCATGTGACCCAGCCTCTGTATAAGCTGGAGTCACGTAGTGCTGCATGTCACATGCTCTCAGGCTAGTCTAGGGAGAGGATGCTGCCGGCCCTGTGAGGGACAGATTGCAGATATAATATTAATAACATCTCATCGATGTGATTGTGGACTAGGTAGAGATTACTACTACTACTGCTTTTAGGGACAGATTGCAGATCTAATAACATCTCATCCTGCATTACAGAACAATCTGACTGGACTAGGTAGAGTCTACTGCTTAGAGGGACAGATTATTGTTCTAAAATCATCTTCTAGTTCTATAGTGTCAGGTTCCTGCTGTTGCTGTAAGGGACAGATTATTGTTCTAAAATCATCGCCTACACCTATAGGGTCAGGTTCCTGCTGTTGCTGTAAGGGACAGATTATTGTTCTAAAATCATTTTACTTCCTTTTGCAGCCCTCTAGCACTTTCCGGGACTTTTTTACAGTCATTTTTGTGCTGAAAAGTTCGGGTCCCCATTGACTTCAAAGGGGTTCGGGGTAAAGTTCGGGTCAAGTTCGGTACATCCAGGTGTTCGCTCAACTCTAGTGGCCACACAAAATATTCACACTTTGGGCCCAATTTGGACATTTTCACTTAGGGGTTTTCTCATTTTTTTTTTCCAGCGGTTTAGACATTAATGGCTGTGTATTGAGTTATTTTGAGGTGACAGCAAATTTACACTGTTATACAAGCTGTACACTCACTACTTTACATTGTAGCAAAGTGTAATTTCTTCATTGTTGTCACATGAAAAGGTATAATAAAACATTTACAAAAATGTGAAGGGTGTACTCACTTTTGTGAGAAACAGTATATTATTTATTATCATAGGCATTTATATAAAATCTCAACAATTTGTGCAGCTATTTGCATACTATACCTTCACATTAATTCAGGTTTGTTTTAAATATTATTCACACTTATCCATATGACTCATGTCACACTGTACTCAGTACGTAAGAGTGCCAATTATACAAATTGTGTAATTTGTTTATTTGTCCCAGGGATCAAATTAACTAATACTCTAGAGGAATTGCATGACATCACTAGAGGCAATGCTGGGCTGCAACAGCAAAAAAGACATTAAGCACCCCAAGCTATATTAACAGTAGGTGGCCTCTTGGTTCAGAAAAAGGTTAATGGAACAGCTGCTGATTAGAGGGATGCTCAAAGATGTTTTGCTTCCGTAAACATGAATCAAACACTGCTGTATAAATTTCAAGTAGCTTCCACTTATTAACAAGCCCCAGTTCCAGTTACATCTTATTGTGGGCGAAGGACTGGGTTTCCCAGAGAGTAATAAGCGTTTTTATTATAATGTTGAAGATATTGAAATACACTTGAAATTTAGATTTGAAAGGATTATGTATTGCAATCTTTTTGGAACATCATTAACCTGTGCGATTTGTGCAACAAAGGAACATAATAATTTTACATCCAAATAATGCTAAGCAAACCAAAAAAAACTATTTTTTTTTAAACCCAACTCTAGTCACATTTATTTATTTATTTTTTTCATTTTGGACAGAGTGAGGAAGAGGTACAAGTGTCAATGTGTGTTAGTGAGTGGTTTGACGGCTCAGCGTCAAAAACGCTGAAACGCTACAGCCTCAGAACGCGCTAGTCCTGTGTTCTATATACAGCTCACTAATGCCGACGCCCTCTACAGCTCAAAAACGCTGGTGTTTTTATGGGCCATTGAATAACATGAAGCTGCAAAAAACACCAAAAAAAGTTGCGTCAAAAATGCCCGTGTGTATGACGCCTTAAGGCTATCATTTTTTTTCTGTTTGTTTTTTTAATCAATATATAATTTAATTGCTGGCCATTCAGCTACAATGTTGCTTATATATATATCTCTTAGGCCCCTTTCACACTGGGGCGTTATTACAGCAGTATAGTGCTAAAATGACCACTCCAATAACGCTCTAAAAATTATCTTTATGCATCTCAATGAATGCTTTCTCACTGAGGCGTTGCGCTAGCACTGCGCTGAAGAAAATAATGCAAGCATGATTTTTCAGGAATGTGGAGAGCGGTATGCCTATCCCCATAGAAATGAATGGGTAGCGCTGTAAAAGTGCTGTAAAACCATCCTGCAAGCTGTGGGGAGGGTCACATGACCGGACTGAAGCATAGCATGATGGGAAACCAGGAGATCCTGTGAGGTGTAGAAGGAGAGTGAATGAGATACACAGGAGAAGTGCTCTAGGAAGAAATAGACATGGATGCAGAAGATCATGAAGCAATGCAACCAGCAGAAGAGTGTGCCAGACCCTCTACATCCAGTGACACCCTAGAACCAGAGGAGTTTATGCATAGCATAAGGGTACAACCTGAACTATGGGACATGAAAAACTCCATGTATGCCAACAGAAATAAGAAAACACAAGCATGGACCAGAGTAGCTGAAAAGCACATCCCAAATTGGAGTGCTATTAGCAGGAGTGAGAAAGACAGAAAAAGTGAGTATTCCCTAATCACACTAGTCCCTAACCACTAACCCTAATTCCAAGTCACACCAGTCTCTAACCCTAATCCCAGTCCCACTAGTCCCTAATTACCAACCCTAACCCTAATCCCAGTCCCACTAGTCCCTAACCCCTAACTCTAACCCTAATCCCAGTCCCACTAGTCCCTAACCCTAACCCTAATCCCAGTCCCACTAATCCCTAACAACCAACCCTAACCCTAATCCCAGTCCCACTAGTCCCTAACCCCTAACCCTAATCCCAGTCCCACTAGTCCTTAACCACCAACCCTAACCCTAATCCCAGTCCCACTAGTCCCTAACAACCAACCCTAACCCTAATCCCAGTCCCACTAGTCCCTAACCCCTAACCCTAATCCCAGTCCCACTAGTCCCTAACCCCTAACCCTAATCCCAGTCCCACTAGTCCCTAACCACCAACCCTAACACTAATCCCAGTCCCACTAGTCCCTAACCCCTAACCCTAATCCCAGTCCCACTAGTCCCTAACCACCAACCCTAATCCCAGTCCCACAAGTCCCCTGTGAGTGTGTGGCCTTTGGTGACCGCCTACTTTGCCCAAATAAAGACACGCCTATGCTAATCATACTCACATTAATCCTCAACTTACATATTTCCTATGCATGCATTGTAGTGTATTTGATAAATAATGACATAATAAAAATATGCATGAAAATTTATGTTTATTAGACAATATGACTCATTTTACAAACAATTGGCAAATGTAATTACAATACATTCCTAACAATATAGAACGGAAACAATCAAATCTAAGATTACCTGACCATTAACATATTACTGTGTATAAGCTTGTAGAACTAAATCATGTCTCCTTGCCAACTCAATTCACCAGCAGGACTCAGAAAGTAGTCTGCTAAATGATCCCTGATTGTGAAAACCACAGTGGGACCACGCACACACGGATAATCAATTGGTTCCAAATTGTGGGATAATGTGTCCTCGAAATTAATTCCATCTTTTTCTCTAACCAGATTGTGTAGCACACATGCAGCCTTAATAACTTTACAGGCAATTTCAACCTTAAGGTTTATAGGTTTCTGGAAAAATTGCCATTTGTTAGCTAGGATTTCAAATGAACATTCTATAAGCCTGCGTGCTCTACACAGCCGATAATTAAAGATTTGCTTCCGTATGTCTAAATTTCTCTGCGAGTAAGGCTTCATTAAATGTTCGTTTATAGCGAAAGCATCATCAGCCACAAAAAAATAAAGCATATCAGGACTTTGTGTTCCAGGCAATGCCTGATTATCTGGCAAGTCAAGTCTGTTTTCAGCAAGACGCTGACCGAATTTCGAATTTTGCAAGACATTGGAATCCGAACAACTTCCATAAGCTCCTACGTCAACAAACAAAAACTTATAGTCGGCATCGGCTACAGCCATCAGTAAAACTGAAAAATGCTGCTTGAAGTTGTAGTAACGACTACCACTATGGCGGGGTTTTATCAACCTAATGTGCTTCCCATCAATAGCACCTAGGCAGTTTGGAAAATTGGTCTTTATCCAGAAACGATTGGCAATTTCTTTCCATCTCTCTTTGTTTGGAACAGGCATCAATGTTGTGTGAAGTTTCCAGATTGCATCACAAGTTTCCTTTACAATATTACTTATAGTTGATATTCCCGTACGGAATTCATACTGTAATGAAGTATAACTATTTCCAGTTGCAAGATACCTGTAAAATATGAATAACATGTTTGGTATCTCTTTCAGTTCGTCTTCTTAAAACAAGATGGAAAACTATGAAAGATAATTTCAGACGAGAACTAAATAAACAGAAATAAACAAGAGTAGTTCTGGAGGAGGGAAAACCAGCAGAGTATACTGCCATTTTGTGGAACTACAGTTTTTAAAACCAGGACTGGACATGGGACCATACGTATAGATAATTTGGATAATATGTCCCTAAAAAAAGGATCTGCACATTATCCAAATATGTGCATATATATATATATATATATAACTAAGTCTCATTATCTAATTATAATCTTTTTAATTACAGAACATAATGTAATGTAAATTCGGAAACTGACAAAGAGGTGAATACACGTGAGGAGGTTGAACAGGTCCGAGATTCACCTTTTTGAGGATGAGGAGATAGTACATTCCCCAGTGCCAGAAAGACCAAGGGCAAGACCCCGAAACAAGGCCCAGCAGGCAGATGAGTTTATCCAGGTGGTGAAGAAGTTAATTTTATCTCAAAAAGAGGAGCTGGCAGAGATTGCCTCCTTCATCCACAGCCTAAACCATGTCATCGCCAAAGTTGATACAGCTCACCAATGCGACCTAAGGGTCGACATGATCAGGCTGGTCCAATCTTATATAAATAAGCCTATTGCACCACCACCGATTGCCCAAGCAAATGAGCATGTGCATACATATGGGAGATATGACTTTCCTGCAACACAGGGGGTCTATGAGCCAAGGAATATGATGACTCCCTCGACATCAAGTTCCAGCAACATTATGCCACCTGCACCTTATAGCAATATGCGGTACCAGGCAGGGCAATACAAAATGCAAACCTTCAGGCCCTATCCCCAACATCACCCTCCTCCCCCACAAGAGGAGGCACAGCTTATGCAAGGTTCATATCACAACCTTTAATGTTGCACTATATATGTTTTTCTATTGCACATTACATCAATGGAGGTTATAAAGATTGTTTTCTATTGAAAATAAAGATCAATCTGTCTTGTCTTTACTATATTACATAATGCACATGTTGTGCAAGTTATAAATAAAGCTTTTTTTGTTGCAAAAAATGGTTGTCATATTTTTATTATCAAGTTTAGAATAGTTATTGTGCATGGATCAATAATTCCTTACAGGAGAGTAATGAGCAAACGCTCACACGGTGAGACTGCGACCCTGCAATTGGTATCCTGTCTTGTCAAATCTAGCATCAACATCGAAATTAGAATGTCAAATCTGTAATATAAAAAATTTGGGTTATGAATTATTGGTAGTCCTGGGATTATGATATGGTTGGGGACTCCTGTGACTGGAGTAGAGTTTTAGGGACTAGTGAGACTAGGACAGTGTTACTTATGTTGATATGCTCATCCTTGTATAGTTTCGGAACTTGTCAGGATGCTCTCTCAGATCATTATACAATAACGCAAATTGTCCCCTTTCTGAATGCGCTTGTATGATTGGATGTACCCAATAACGACGTTGCTGCCTATGTGTGAGCATATTTTGCCAAAATAGCAGCACTAACATTAGCAGCAGTTCATAATACTCCATCTTGTCTCTTCTCCAGCAACGAGTGACCAGGAAGTAAACTGGATGTGATGTATGGTGGGTGGGCTTATTTTAACACAACGCTGTAAGAACGCTGTAAGAACGCTTGAAAAACGTTATTAGCGGTGCGCTATTTTAGCACTAGCGTGGCAATAGCAATGTTATACCGCGCATATAATATTGAGCGTTATATCGGTGGTGGATAGGCGCTGTACTCATGCCCCAGTGTGAAAGGGGCCTTATAGATATACGGCTTGCACCCGCTCATGAGGAAGTGAATTTTTTCACGTAATGCGTAGAGCATTAGGATGCATCCCTGACCGTTTTTATTATGGAATTATCCAACTACCAACCATTATTGGTCATCAATTCTAATATGTTTAACAGTTACTCCAATTTTGGTATTTTGTGTCTGTATATTTTTTACTGGTACACAGTTTATGAATGCTATGATTCCCATGTGACACTGCTGTGTGCAATTATCTGACCTATGTTTTTAATTCTGTACCATTTTTTGGCTGGAATGTACTATTACAATAAACATTTGTTCTTATATACTTTTTGTTATTTATGGTTATACCAATGATACATATGTACTATACTTACCAATGGATATACTGTATTTATGGTTTACACAAAAGATATATATGTACCTTATTAGTAGATACACGCCTCATATAAAGTCCCATGTTTGTCCCCCCACCTCATTTGCATTGCATATAGGGATGGAGGCATACTACCATATTGACTCATATAAAGTCCCAACCTTTCTTTCCCCCCTCATTGCTCATGAATTTAGGGATGGAGGTATTATTCCACACACATATTATCCCCATTATGACTTTTTCCTCGCCATTTTGGAATTTGGCCCCTTAATGTTTGAGGTCTCTAGTATTTTCCTTATGGCCATATTCTTATTGTTACCACTCTTTTTTGGTCAGTAAAAGTTTATATTTCATTTACATTGATGTGGTTGCTGGGGTTGGCAGTTTCATCTGGTCCCGGGAACTGTGATGCCTGCATTGAGCTGACAGGCTGGGGATCGCGGCGAGGGGAGCGGGAGGGCAGTGCGGGTGAGGGTGAAGTTGGGGCTTGGTTTACCAAGCCCCCCCTGTAGTACAGAGGATGCAAGCAGCGATCACTAAGATCGCTGCCATATGTCCCACTGACAGCTGATAATAGTAACTGCGAGTGTTACTATGTATCAGTCTGTCATTTTATCAATGAATGAGAAATGTCTCATTAATTGAAGTAAAGTGCTGCAGAGAAAAAAGACTATATTCAGTCCCCTTCTCTGTCTCACAATACGAGATATGGGGGTCTGTTTAGAACTCTGATATCTCACCAAAGACCCCACCCAGAGGTGCAGGGAGTTGTGTAATGTAAAGGGGCCCAGAGGTGCAGGGGGCTGTGTAATGTAAAGGGGATGCAGAGGAGCAGGGGGCTGTGTAATGTATAGAAGATGCAGAGGAGCAGGGGGCTATGTAATGTAAAGGGGATGCAGAGGAGCAGGAGGCTGTGTAATGTAAAGAGGTCTATAGGTGCAGGGGGTTGTGTGATGTAAAGGGGATGCAGAGGTGCAGGGGGCTGTGTAATGTAAAGGGGATGCAGAGAAGCAGGGGGCTGTGTAATGTAAAGGGGTCCAGAGGTGAAGGGAGTTGTGTCATTTAAAGGGGATGTTGAGGAGCACCTCCCAAACCAACCCTCTACCTACTCTTCCTAGGCGATAGGCACTCGGTGGCAAAAAAGTGGTATCGGTGCAACCCTAGTATTAACCACTTTCTTACCGGGCCATTGTAAAATGACACCAGCAGGAACATCATCTCCCTCTGGGTGGATGTCATATGATGTCTGCCGGTTCTCAATGCCCCTGTGGGCCCACGCTCCTGTGGGCCCCAAGGGGCCCGCAGTGCTGTGATCGGGGATGAGGAGTGTCACATGAGTAGTGCTCGTGATCGCCGCACGTGCGCGCCTCCAGGGGGCATGCAGTTTCGCAATCAGGGATGAGGCATGTCCCGGACACAGCCCATCCTCAATCAGGGTAAAGAGCCAATGAAATTGTCTCTTTACCATGTGACCAGCTGTGTCCAATTGCAACCGGTCACAAATGTCAACAAATGGCTGTAGTTCCGTTTCCGGGTTCTCCTCCTCAGTGTGTGAGGAGGAGACCTAGTAAAAAAACACACAGTACACTGCTCGATCTCCTCCCAAATAAAGAGCCCATCAGAGTACCTGTCACAGCCCATCAGAGTACCTGTCACAGCCCAGAGTACCTACACAGCACATCATAGTACCTGTTACAGCCCCAGAGTACCCAAATACCTGTCATCATCCCACCAGAGTACCCGAGTAACTGTCATTATCCCACCAGAGTACCCGAGTAGCTATCACAGCATCGCAATACCTGTCACAGTCCATCAGAGTACCTGGCACAGCCCAGAGTACCTGTCACAGCACATCATAGTACCTGGCACAGCCCCAGAGTACCCGAGTACCTGTCACCATCCCACCAGAGTACCCGAGTACCTGTCATTATCCCACCAGAGTACCTGAGTACCTGTCACCAGCCCATCAGAGTTCATGAGTACCTGTCACCATCCCACCAGAGTACCCGAGTACCTGTCACCATCCCATCAGAGTACCCGAGTACCTGTCACCATCCCATCAGAGTACCCGAGTACCTGTCACCAACCCATCTGAGTACCCCAGTACCCGTCACCAACCCACCTGAGTACCCGAGTACCTGTCACCATCTCATCAGAGTACCTGTCACCATCTCATCAGAGTACCTGTCACTAGCCCATCTGAGTACCCGAGTACCTGTCACCAGCCCATCAGAGTTCCCGAGTACCTGTCACCATCTCATCAGAACACCCAAGTACCTGTCACAGCCCCAGAGTACCTGAGTACCTGTCACCATCCCACCAGAGTACCCGAGTACCTGTCACCATCCCACCAGAGTACCCGAGTACCTGTCACCATCCCATCAGAGTACCCGAGTACCTGCCACCATCCCATCAGAGTACCCGAGTACCTGTCACCAACCCATTTGAGTACCCCAATACCCGTCACCAACCCACCCGAGTACCCGAGTACCTATCTGCAGCCCATCAGAGTACCCGAGTACCTGTCAACAACTCATCAGAGTACCCAAGTACTTGTCACTAGCCCATCTGAGTACCCTAGTACCTGTCACTAGCCCATCTGAGTACTCAAGTACCTATCACCAGCCCATCTGAGTACCCAAGTACCTGTCCCCAGCCCACCTGAGTACTCAAGTGCGTGGCACCAGCCCATCTGAGTACCTGTCACCATCATCTGAGTACCCGAGTACCTGTCACCAGACCATCTGAGTACCCGAGTACCTGTCACCAGCCCATCAGAGTGCCTGAGTACCTTTTACCAGTCTATCAGAGTACCTGAGTACCTATCTGCAGCCCATGCCTCATAAAATATAGTTTGGGGTGTTTGCTTTTGCAAAATGGGGTCATTTTGTGGGTAATTCCATTGTCCTTTTGCTCCAGGGCCTTCAAAAGTGTGATAGGTAGGAATGAAATGTTGCAGAGTATGATTGCTGGGTGCAGCAGAGTCGATTTAGATCAGACGTTGTGGAGTAACAGGAACTGGCTTCTTTATTGGAACATAACCACAACAGTAAAGATGTCACCTTGCATGGTGACAGACACAGACAGGAAAAAGAAACCAAGAAGTACAGCATAATGTACAGGAAATACAACATATCATAAAGTGGAAATGCATAGCATATCACTGAGCATTAGCAACATCTAGTGTCCTAATTGTGAACTGCAGTCAATAGGCTAAGCTGAAAGTTGTTGTATCTCCAACACCCCTTCTCAACAGCTAAAGGCTTAGTCTGTTAAAGCCATCCTCTTTGTAAGCCTTGAGTGTCTTTCAGCGGTCAGGGGTTTTGTAAGGATATTTGCTGTCATATCCTCGGTTGGGCAATAAAGTAACTCAAGAAGACCTTGCTCTTGAAGATCACTAAGAAAGTGGAACTTCACATCAATGTGCTTGGTTCTTGAATTAACTCCTTCCATGTGTGCAAGTACAAGGCATTCTTGATTGTCCTCATAGATTTCTGTTGGTCCCGACTGTGGTTGACCCAAGTTTGTTAATAGCTGTCTCAGCCATACAACTTCTTGGCTTGCCTGCGCTGCTGCAACGCATTCTGCTTCAGTAGATGACAGTGTAACAGAGAGTTGCTTTTTACTAGTTCAACTGATGGCACCTCCTGACAGAAAAAATAAGTAGCCACTGGTAGATTTTCTGTCGTTGGTGTCTCCTGCACAGTCAGCATCCACATGTCCTATTAAGGTACTTTCATCACTTGCTGGTAACTTTAACTTGTAGTGCGAAGTCCCTTTAAGATAGCGAATGACTCGCTTTACAGCATTTCCAGTCCTTTTGACTTAGCATCGAAACCTTTCTGCATAGGATTCCAACAGTTGCTGTAATGTCCTGCCTTGTAGCAGTGGTAAGGTACAGCAATTTCCCTATTGCTTTCCTTTATTGAGTATTAGCAGGTAATTGGTTATCTTGGCAATTCATCTCCTTTAGGTAGTTGGTTTCCATGGGAGACTTTACTGGTTTGGCGTCTTCCATTCCAAATGTTTCAATTAGATCTTGTATTTTATGTCTTTGGTTCAGGAGAAAGCTGCCATCTTCCTCTCTCTCGATCTGGATGCTGAGGTAATTATTTATGTTATCAAGGTCTTTGGTGTCAAATTGCTGATTTAGTTTTTCCAGTATTTCTGCTTCATCCCCTTCTTGCTCTAAGCAAATCAGGATATCATCCACATAAATAAGCATATAGACCCATCTGTTTGCCAATTTCTTTGTGTATAAGCAAGGGTCTGCTTTACTCCTTAGAAAGTTTTGATGTGTAAGCACTTCATTTATTTTTATATTCCATTCTCTGGCTGCTTGCTTTAGACCATATATACTTCTGTGAAGTTTACACACTAAGTCTGGCCATTGTTCATCTTAGAACCCTGGCGGCTGATCCATGTAAATTTCTTCTGTTAACTCGCCATGTAGAAATGCGGTTTTCACATCAAAATGTTTCACTTGCATTTTACTTGTGACGGCTACTGTCAGTAGAGTCCATATTGTAGTGTGCTTTACTACTGGTGCAAACGTCTCATCATAGTCCTCTCTGTATCTTTGAGAATAACTCTTGGCTACTAGTCTTGCTTTGTATTGTTCAATTATGCCATCTGCATTGTATTTCACTTTAAAAGTCCATTTACAGCCTATGGCTTTTCTTCCGGATGGTAGTTCTGTAAGTGTCCATGTTTTAGTGTCATGCATGGATTTTATCTCTTTCTCAGCAACCTTTATCCATTTACTTGCTTCTTGTTCTGGAAGCTGAGATATGTCTTCCCAGGTTGCAGGTTCATTGATACTGGCAGTACTTGCTTTGTATGAGAGACGTACAGGTGGTTTACCCTTGTTTTCTCTTGTCGAATGTCTCGGTTTTGTGTCTGAGCTTTCTTGTGTCTGCTCTTCAGTACTGATAAAGTCTGCACTCACTTCAACTGTTTGTTCAGAAGTTACAGAGATGGGCTGGTCAATGTCATTTTTCTCTTCTGTTCTTGCTTCTACTGTTGTCATCACATTGTCTCTTACATCTTCAACAAAAGTTATGCTGTTGCTAATGGTAACCTTGTTTGTTTTGGGATTTAGGATTCTGTAACCCTTGACATTGTCGCTGTATCCAACGAAGATACCTTCAAATGCTTTGTTTTGGAGTTTGGTGCGTTTTTCTTCAGGTATCTAGATGAATGCTTTGCATCCAAAAACTCTTAGGTGTTTTACACTTGGCTTCTCATTGTGCCATAGTTCATATGGAGTTTTCTCCACTGTTCTGGAAAGAAGTCTGTTCTGCAAATATGTAGCTGTCATAGCTGCCTCATCCCAGTATGTTTGTGGTAGTCCAGAGTTACATAGTTAGTCAGGTTGAAAAAAGACACAAGTCCATGTAGTTCAACCAAAAAAAACCACATA
>BLSH010022312.1:590032-606297 GCA_018402905.1 Glandirana rugosa
CGTAAACTTCCATAGATCTTCAACAAAAGTTATGCTGTTGCTAATGGTAACCTTGTTTGTTTTGGGATTTAGGATTCTGTAACCCTTGACATTGTCGCTGTATCCAACGAAGATACCTTCAAATGCTTTGTTTTGGAGTTTGGTGCGTTTTTCTTCAGGTATCTAGATGAATGCTTTGCATCCAAAAACTCTTAGGTGTTTTACACTTGGCTTCTCATTGTGCCATAGTTCATATGGAGTTTTCTCCACTGTTCTGGAAAGAAGTCTGTTCTGCAAATATGTAGCTGTCATAGCTGCCTCATCCCAGTATGTTTGTGGTAGTCCAGAGTTACATAGTTAGTCAGGTTGAAAAAAGACACAAGTCCATGTAGTTCAACCAAAAAAAACCACATATATATATATATATATATATATATATATATATATATATATGTATATATAAAACCAAATAATCCCATATACAATCCTTCACCCACAGATGATCCAGAGGAAGGCAAAAAACCCCAGAAAATCGTGATCCAATTTGCTATAACGGGGGAAAAAAATTCCTTCATGATTCCCCGAGAGGCAATCAGATTCACCCTGGATCAACTTTACCTAAAAATGTTTGTACCCAGTTATATTATTTACATTAAGGAAAGAATCCAGACCTGTTATAAAGCAATCAACCGTGCTGGCCAAAACCACCTCTGGAGGGAATCTATTCCACATTTTCACAGCTCTTACTGTGAAGAAACCTTTACGTATTTGTAGATGAAATCTTTTTTCCTCTAGACATAAAGAGTTCCCCCTTGTCCTTTGTGATGACCTTAAAGTAAATAACTCCACACCAAGTTCACTATATGGACCACTTATATACTTGTACATGTTGATCATATCCCCCCTTAATCTCCTCTTCTCAAGAGAGAATAAATTCAGATCCTCTAATCTTTCCTCATACTGTAGCTGAGCTCCTCCATGCCTCTTATTAGTTTGGTTGCCCTTCTCCGCACATTCTCCAGTTTCCCGATATCCTTTTTGAGAACTGGTGCCCAAAACTGAACTGCATATTCCAGATGAGGTCTTACTAATGATTTGTAGAGGGGCAAAATAATGTCTCTATCTCTGGAGTCTATACCTCTCTTAATACAAGAAAGGATTTTGCTTGCTTTGGAAACCGCAGTTTGGCATTGCATCAGAGTCTGTCAGCATACATCTGATCATTTCAGTCAGAGTTCTTTCTTTCAGCTACTCCATTTTGTTCTGGTGTGTATGGGACTGTCTTTTGATGTTCTATTACATTCTGCTTTAAGTACTCTTGTATCTTACATCCTGTGAATTCACCTCCATTATCGCTCCAAAGTATGAGAGGCTTCCTCTGAAACTTGTTACTGGTCTTTTTTATATAGTCTTGTAATTTGTCAAAAACTTCACTCTTGTGTTGCATTAGGTAGGTGACGTGTATCTTGAATAGTCGTCTATGAAAGTCACTATGTACCTGTTGCCTCCAGGTGTAGGTGGGTTTAGGGGACCACACACATCACTGTGAACTAAGTCAAGTGGTCTTGAAGTTCTCTTCTGACTGATCTTGGGAAGTGTTGCTCTTGTAGCTTTGGATTTGATGCAACATTCACACTTAACAGTAACCGGACAAAGGCATATTGTTAGATCCCTTGTCAGATTCCTCCTCTGTAGTTCCTGTATGCATTCTGGGTGTCTGTGACCTAGACGTCTGTGCCATATATGTATACAGTCATTGTGCTTGTGTTTACATAGTCTGACCTTTTCCTTCACCGTGTCGAGGTGATATACATGATCATCCAGCTTGGCACTTGCTATAGTCTGTTTGCCCTTTATAATAGAACACTTGTCACCTTGGAATTTTACAGTGAGTCCTCTGGCTGTTAGACGCTTCACAGAGAAAAGTCCTCCTTCTAGATTAGGAACATAAAGCACATCTTTCACTGGTATGGCTAAATTGTGTCCCGCATCATCAGGGCATACAAGGGTTCAATGTCCATATCCTTCTGCATGTATTTTGCTTCCATCTGCAAGAAAAATAATTTCTTTGTTGTTTAGATCAAGTTCTGTGAAAAAACTTCTATCATTCGTCATGTGACTGGTTGCCCCCGAATCGATGCACCAGATTGACATTTATGGTTGCCTGTCGCTTTAAATGTGGCATTCTAGTTTCCTTCCCATGGATCATTGATTGTGGCTTTAACTTTTTGTTTAGCATAAGAGGGACGCTGTCTCATTTGCTCTGCTTTCCAAATAGTACAGTCTTTCTTTATGTGTCCCTGTTTGTGGCATCTGAAACACACTCTGGTCTCTTTCCTGTGTAACCTTGCATCTGTAGCTTTAAGAGTGGTTCTGGTGTCGGTTTCTGTGGAGTCATGCACTAATTCCTTTCTTCTCTGATACTCATCTATGAGCCTGGTTTTTACGAATGCTAGCATCAAATCCGTCTCAGGTCGTGTCTCCAGTGCATTGATCAGTGCAGTATATGTATCGGGCAAACTGCATAACAACATAGCTGCAGCGTGACTGTCTGTTATATTCTCCCCGATTGATCTGACTTGCGCAATCATTTCCAGCATTGCGTTTATATGCTCCTGCATGTCCTGTTCTCTGCTACGTCTCATTTTATAAAGTTCCGCAGCAGAAACCGCTTGCTGTTTAAACTGGATCTTTCATGCAGTCTTTTCAGTACATCACACATGCCTTTCGCTGTGTCCTCATGGCGTATATGAATGAGCTGATCATTCTCCGCTAGTAAGCTTATGGTGGCCCGTGCCTGTCTGTTTTTCTTGTCCCAGTCCTGATTATTATCCTGTGGCCTCTCTGTGGTGGTAACCTCCCACAAGTCATCTCTAGATAATAACATTTCCACTTTAAACTTCCATAGCTGATAATTGTCATTGTTCAGCTTGGCCACTGAGAGTTTAAGCTCTGAGTTTCTGGCCATTTTTCCCTCCTTTATATATGAACAGTCTTACTTGTCTATAGGAGATGTCACTGGAAAACTTCCTTATATCAATCTCCGCATCAGCCACACTGTCTCCCGTTCGAGGCTTTGTTTTGCCTGGGCCGGACGTGGTCATAAGACTTTATCTGGAAACTGGGCCCTTAACCTGTTGCAGAGTATGATTGCTGGGTGCAGCAGAGTCGATTTAGATCAGACGTTGTGGAGTAACAGGAACTGGCTTCTTTATTGGAACATAACCACAACAGCAAAGGTGTCACCTTGCATGGTGACAGACACAGACAGGAAAAAGAAACCAAGAAGTACAGCATAATGTACAGGAAATACAACACATCATAAAGTGGAAATGCATAGCATATCACTGAGCATTAGCGACATCTAGTGTCCTAATTTTGAACTGCAGTCAATAGGCTAAGCTGAAAGTTATTGTGTCTCCAACATGAAATTAGATGTGTAATTTATGCTCCTAGAATGCCTGAAGTTACTACTTCAATGTTGGACCTCTCTATGTGGCCAGGCTGTGTAAAAGTCGCACACATGTGGTATCGCCATACTCGGGACGAATAGCAGAATGTATTTTGGGGTGTAATTTTTGCTATGTACATACTCTGTGCTAGAAATATCATATAAATTGACAACTTTGTGTAAAAAAATAATTTTTCATTTTCTTTCCATGTTTAACAAAGACTTTTGGAAAGAAATGAAATTCAAAAGACTTGTAAGCCTCATAGAATATTCCTTGGGGTGTTTGCTTTCCAAAATGGGGTCATTTTGTAGGTAATTCCATTGTCCTGTTGCTCCAGGGCCTTCAAAAGTGTGATAGGTAGGAATGAAATTAGATGTGTAATTTATGCTCCTAGAACGCCTGAAGGTACTACTTCAATGTTGGACCTCTCTATGTGGCCAGGCTGTGTAAAAGTCACACACATGTGGTATCGCCATACTCAGGACAAATAACAGAATGTATTTTTGGGGTGTAATTTTTGCTATGTACATGTTCTGTGTTAGAAATATCATATAAATTGACAACTTAGTGTATAAAAAATGTGTTTTCATTTTCTTTCCATGTTTTCCAAAGACTTGTAGAAATAAATGAACCACTAAAAAGACTCATAAGCCTCATAGAATATACATTGGGGTGTTTGCTTTCCAAAATGGGGTCATTTTGTGGGTAATTCCATTGTCCTGGTGCTCCAGGGCCTCCAAAAGTGTAATAGGTTCTTAGGATATTTTATGTGTAATTTATGCTCCTAGAACACTTGATGGTGCTCCCTGCATGTCTTTATGTGTCCAGGCTGTGTAAAAGTCTCACACATGGGGGGCGTGGCCTGACTGCACTGTGAATGGCTGATTAATCTCACAGCTCCTGGGCTAAGTCAGCAATCGATACCTCACACCGACTGACTACCGGACCTAAAAGCACATCGATTGACTCCTTGGCACCCCAGCAGTGACCAGCAACCATGTCCAAAAGAAGGAAGGACTACAGAAACTGATGCACTTCTTTCCCTCACCGGGCTTCAGAGCCCCAAGATGGTGCCGGCGGCTTCATAGGGGACACAATGTGGCTCCACACACTTCCCAACAGGGACATCTGCAATGGATCCGGGACGTCCACCCCTCCTAACACCACGGGTGAGTCCTCTCCCCCTCCATCTCCCTCTACATCCAGCCCAGCAAAGTCCAGATTGAGGAAGGCAGAGCCTGAGACTGCACAGCCCTGCACTCTCACCCCCCCCCCTCACAGCTCCGCTCTGCACTGCATGAATTTTCAGCCTCTGACCAGCCTGTGTCTGAACAGGCTATGAAAGATATGCTCCAGTCACTGAGGGACTCTCTATTTGCAGACCTCTCCTCAGCAGTTCCTCCATAGCTGACACAGTGCAACAACAAGATAAACACATCCACACTATTGAAGCCAGGCTGGGGGAAATACAACTGGCACATAATGACACTGTGGACCCACTGACTGCACATGAGGAAGACCTACAACTAATCCACCTCAAACTGGCAGAACTAGAAGATCATTCCCGGAGGAACAATATTAAATTCAGAAACGTTCCTGAATCAGTCCAGCAGGCGGACTTGAAAAATTTCTTACAAACCCTCATGTGCACTCTCATCCCCGATCTGACCCATAAGGAATTGGAAATTGACAGGGTGCATAAACTGCCAAAGCCCCCTTACCTACCTCCATCCACACCCAGGAATGTACATGCCCACATTCATTTCATTCATTTTTTCAATACCAAAGAGTGCATAATGTATGCAGCAAAGAACTCCAGCAGACTACCAGACCCCTTCAATGCCATCAACCTCTATGCCGATCTATCTAAGGCTACGATGGACAATCGTGGCCAGCTCGCGATGATCACTAAAGCCCTGATGAACCACAAAATCACCTTCAAATGGGGATTCCCCAACAAGCTTCTGGTCACACACCTAAACAAAACTTTTGTAGTGTGTACATTACGAGAGGGCCTTAGGCTCCTGCAAACATGGCATGTTCTGCCCACAGACTTGGCCACTATGCGGGGCCACCCCAGCACACCAATTGACACCAGTGAGTCACAACAATCCTAGTAAACCCACCAGGAAGGTCCGGTTGTCTCCTTAGACAACAATGCTGACAGCCTACAGCTCCATCCAGCTACGCCTGTCTGCTTGAACTGTTACCTTGGTCCTACCTCAATTGTTTTGTTTTAGGTAGGCCCAGTTACCCCCCATTAAGCTGTTAGTTCAGCTCAGTTCAGCTGCCCATTGAGCCTGTGATCACCTTTCTGTCCCAGGCTCTCACTTTTTACATTTACCCTTACCCTGTACCAGAATTTGGCCCTATTCCTCCCTTCACGGGGACCAATCACCAGCTGCGAACCTACGGTCATCACCACCTCAGGAAAATTACATTCAAAATTGTTTCTCTTAATGCTAGGGGACTGAACGCATCCAGAAATGATCCACCCTCCTCAGAGAAGCGAATAAAATGCAATAGAACATCCTCATGGTCCAGGAGACCCCCTTCTCCATTCACAACACCCCTAAATTCTGTCTGAAGAACTACGAGCGGATACTTTTGGCTTCCAAATAGAAAAAGAGAAACGGAGTATTAATAGCATTCAAAGACACACTACTAGAAATGAGCGAACTTGTGGATGTTCGGGTTCGGTGGGTTCGGTCGAACTTCGAAAAAAAGAACCCCGAACCCCACTGAATTCAATGGAGACCCAAACTTTTCGGCACAAAATGACTGTAAAAGAGTCCTGGAAAGTGCTAGAGGGCTGCAAAATGATTTAAGAACAATAATCTGACCCTTACAGCAACAGCAGGAACCTTATCCTATAGAACTTGGAGATGATTTTAGAACAATAATCTGTCCCTCTAAGCAGTAGACTCTACCTAGTCCATTCAGATCTTTCTGTAATGCTGGATGAGATCTGCAATCTGTCCCTTAAAAGCAGTAGTAGTAGTCATCTCTACCTATCTATCTATCTGCAATCTGTCCCTAAAAGCAGTAGTAGTAGTAATCTCTACCTATCTATCTATCTGTAATCTGTCCCTCACAGAACCGGCAGCATCCTCTCCCTACACTACCCAGAGAGCATGTGACATGCAGCACTGTGACTCCAGCCTCATATAGAGGCTGGGTCACATGATGCACTGGCCAATCACAGCCATGCCAGTAATAGGCATGTCTGTGATGGCTTCTAGGGAAGACCAGTGAAACGCTTGTTGATTGGCTGCTCTGCAGCTATTCAACATGCGTGATCAAATACCCGAATCCAGAACTCGAACCCAAACTTTTTTCAAATGTTCGAGTCTCGGTCATGGACACCCCAAAGTTCGGTAAGAACCCGAACTTTACAGTTCGGGTTCGCTCAACTCTACACACTACCAGTCACTGTGCACCAAACTACAGTAGACCCTTTTAGAAGATTCCTCATAGTCTCTTGCTCGATAAACAACACACCTTACACTCTGGTGAATGCATATGGGCCAAAAAAACAACGGCTCAGATTCTCCAAGAGACTATACAAAAAAGTGCCCCAATCCAATAACGCCCAATTAATCATGGGCGAGGATTTCAACCTCGTTGGCAACCCAGCTATGGATACTAAAACCACTTCTCGTCACCACAGACCAACCCTCAAACCGGAGAGCCGAAAACTTGGTCTTTACGACATGTGGAGATGCCAGCCCAGTTCGGAGAAAGACTTCTCATACTTTTCTTACTCACAGCTTTCATATTCCCGCATTGACTTCTTCTTGGAGGACAAACTAGCACTCCAGGAAATCACAGAATCTACAATTGGACAAATTTCCTGGTCAGACCACGCTCCTATTTCCTTAACAGTTGGACCTCACTCAACCAAGACAGCAAATCTCTGGAGACTTAACTCCTCTCTCGTAGCAGACCCTGACATTTTGAGGACCCTCACTGAAGAACACCTGAAATTCGTTGACCTTAACGAACACCCGGATATGAACTGCTTAACTCTTTGATCAGCCTATAAGGCCTACATGAGAGGAGTACTCATTATGCTAACTAGCTATTCTAAGAGGCAGAGGATGCAGCGAATTGATGAGGCGCTTACCAAAATTGACCTCCTCGAAAAACAAAACAAACATTCCCCTTCACAACAACTAATGATTGAGCTCACCAACTGGAGACAAACACTTAGAGCTCTTCTCATTTATAACTATGAAGTCACTCTCAGAAAAAAGAAGGCCAATTTTTATGCCTTGAGCAATAAGGCCAGCTCCCTGCTTGCCCGACAAATCAAAACCTGGACCACCAAATTTAAAATCTCTCTGATCCATAACCCCACTACTAAAAAACCCCTGACCAATCCACAGCAGATAGCGGACGCCTTTAGTGATTATTAACACTCACTTTACAACTTAAAGGAAGACCTAAACACCCCTCGGCCAACGATGACTTGAATACAAGACTTCCTAACTTCGGGCGACCTCCCAACAATCTTTTCGTCCCAAGAAGCCCAACTAGACCTTCCCTTCTCACCCTTAGAAGTCCTGAACGCAATCAAATCAATTCCCACAAACAAAGCTCCAGAGGAGGATGGATACTGTAATGAGTATCACCAAAAACTCGCCGTCCTATTGATAACCAGACTTGTTACCCTCTTCAATGCCGCTGCCTCCTCTGCCTTCTTCCCGGTAGACATGTTAAGATCCACCATTGTGACTATACCGAAGCGCGACAAAGACCCCTCTATCACTTCAAACTACAGACCAATATCACTTCTCAACACTGATATAAAAATATGCGCCAAAGTACTAGCCGCCAGACTGCAACCCCTGCTCACAGACCTTATTCACCTGGACCAAGTAGGCTTCATTCCAGACTGACAAGCCCCTGGTGCAACAAGAAGGGGCATAAACCTACTATACCAAACCACCCAGGCTCGAACGCTCCTCTGCTCCTATCCCTGGATGCGGAGAAGGCGTTCGTTAGGGTCCACTGGGGGTTCTTCCAAGCAGTTCTGCAAAAATTTGAAATAACAGGTAGATTCCATAACGCAATCCTCTCCCTCTACTCCAACCGCTCGGCCAAGGTCCTAACAGATGGGATGCTCTCAAAACTGTTTCAGATCACAAATGGCACACGCCAAGGTTGCCCACTTTCCCCCATTATTTTTGCTCTTCTAATGGAGCCTTTAGCCACCAAAATTAGACATGACCCACAAATTCAGGATATCATTTACCATGGGATGGACCATAAGGTCAGCCTCTTTGCCGATAATACCATTCTCATGGTTTCAAAATCTGAACAGTCCGATCTACGAAACCCTTCAACACTTCACCAAAGTCTTGTATTACAAACTGAACTCCTCCAAATCCACAATCCTCCCGCTAAACATCCCACCGAGACAACTTGCCCACTTAAAAAGTAAACTCCCTTATGCATGGGCTGGCCAAGCTATCTCTTACCTCGGAAATAAGCTACCGCATTCACAAACCCAACTCTATGACCTCAACTATAAATCATTCTTAAAACAATTACCCCTGCTCTTACGGGAACTCCGGATGCAATATCTCTCCACCTTGGGGAGAATAGCCTCACTAAAAATGCTAATTCTATCCAAACTAACCTAAATATTCCGCACAGTCATAACCCACATCCCCCAATCTTTTTTCAAAGCCGCACAGAGCATTATCTCTAAATTCATCTGGGATGGCAAACCTCCCTGATGCCCTAGTTATATACTAACCAGACACCAATGCCATGGAGGGGCAGGCCTGCCCCACATAAAATTCTACTACCACGCAACAGTGCTCGAGCAATTGCACTATTGGTAGCACCCCTCACCCAACAAAATATGGTCTCAAATGGAAGCGGTTCATGCTCCACCCAACAAACTGACAAACTCCTTTTTACTCCTCTGGGCAGGCCATCATCTTCCCAAATCCTCCATGCCTCCAGCCGTATTAGCCTCACTAGAGTACTGACAACAGTTCGTGGCCAATAAAAAATCCAAAATGCCCACGAGAAAGTACTCCATTCCCCTTTCCGTCCTGGAAACCCTAATCCCCAACCTCTCCATCAAACACTGGACCTCCTAGAGAGTTAACACAATAGAGGACCTTCTGACACCAGGGACACAGAGCTTGGTATCTCTTACCTCTACAAAATTTTAATAGACCAGTCCTCCCACCTACAACTACCTACTCTAGCCAAATGGGACACAGAGCTTAACCTAACTACCCCACTGGAGAAATGGAACAAACCCTTCAAATTCACTTACAAAGCTACACACTGCACCAACCACTGGGCCCTTTACCAAAAAAATGATCCATAGGTGGTACTTTACCCTCTACAAGCTCTCTAAAATATACCCCAACACACCCAATACCTGCTGGGGAGCGTGTGGCTCAATGGGAACCCTAACACACACTCTCTGATTCTGTAAATCCCTAAGCTCATTTTGGAAACAAATCTTTGCCCTAATTTCCTCAGTAGCGCAGACCCCTATTACCCCTTCGCCCCAGAGATAGCACTTCTCCATCTGAACATAGACCAATTCCCCCCGAACTCAAGAGTTTTCATAACCCACCTCCTCCTCATGGCCAAACTGAACATAACTAGAAACTGAAAAAAAACTGATCCTCCCTCTCTCACATCTACCATTGCAGACTTAAATCTGCAGTGTGAGATGGAAAAAATGATAGCTAGGAAAAACTTTGCTATGACCAAATTCCTTCACAACTGGTCCACCTGGCTCTCCCACGCAAGATGCTCAGTAAGATGATGACAACACATCTAAGGTAGAATAAGAGCCCCATAATCGACCCAGATTCCTGGTACCCCCCCCCCTCCTCTGGAGCTAATGCTCTCCTTCCACATCAATACCATTTCCACATTGAACTCTTTTCCCTGTTGTTTTAAGTTCTTTACCCTTTTCTCTCTAGTTGTATTATGTTATCTGATCACTAATTGTGCCTAAGCTACTGTAATGCTCTGGATGGAACAGCTAATACATAGCTATGTACTGTTGCAAATTCTGTACTAAAAATCTTCACTAAAAGACTATTATCCCCAAAAGTCTCACACATGTGGTATCGCCATACTTGGGACTAGTAGCAGAATGTCATTTTGTGTGTAATTTCTGTACATGCTACGTGTTAGAAATATCTTATAAATTGACCACTTTGTGTAAAAATTAAAGAGTTTTCATTTTCTTTCTGTGCTTTCCAAAGACTTGTGGAAAAAAATTAACCTTTCAAAAGACTCATGATGCCTCATAGAATATACGTTGGAGTGTTGGATTTCCAAAATGGGGTCATTTTGTGGGTAATTCCATTGTCCTGGTGCTCCAGGGCCTTCAAAAGTTTAATAGGTCGTTAGGAAATTAGATGTGAAATTTCTGCTCCTAGAACACCTGATGGTGCTCCCTGCATGTTGGGCCTCTGTATGTGGCCAGGGTGTGAAAAAGTCTCGCCAATGTGGTAACGCCATACTCAGGAAGAGTAGCAGAATGTATTTTGGTGTGTAGTTGGAAGTATACATATGCTGTGTATGACAAAATAACTACTTGCTATGACAATTTTGTGTAAAAAAAAAATAAAAATATTAATTTCTTAATTTTTCCCAAGAATTGTGGGAAAAAATTACACCTTTAAAAAACTCGCCATGTCTCTAACTAAATACCTTGGGCTGTCTACTTTTCAAAAAAGGGTCATTTGGGGGGGGGGGGGGGGTATTTGTACTGACCTGAGATTTCTGGGCCTCAAGAAATGATACAGGCCGTCAGGACATCAGGTGTGATCAATTTTCAATGTTTGGCACCATAGTTTGTAGACTCTATAACTTTCACACAGACCAAATAATATACACTTGTTTGGGTTATTTCTACCAAATATAGGTATCAGTATAGGTTTTGGCCCAAATTTATGAACAAAAATTACTTCTTTGCAAAATTTCATCATAGAAACTAAAAAAAGTTTTTTTTTTTCAAAATTTTTGTTATTTTTTCACTTATGTCACAAAACATAAAAAACACAGAGGTGATTAAATACCACCAAAAGAAAGCTCTATTTGTGTGAAAAAAATGATAAAAAAATTGTTTGGGTACAGTGTTGCATGAGTGAGTAATTGTCATTCAAAGTGTGAGAGCATTGAAAGCTGAAAATTGGTCTGGGCAGGAAGGGGGTGTAAGTGTCCTGTATTGAAGTGGTTAACTTATATACATATTTATGGATAATTTCAGTTCACATCAAATTTTAAATTTGACTAGAGAGTGATTGTAGCCTGATAGGTCTGCTCCCTTAACAGTAACTTGGCTGTAGGAAGCTAAGATATATTTTTTTTGATAAATCACGACCTCATGTAAGCTGAATTAGGTTCCCAGGTTTACATTGCCCTGTTTGCCTCAGGTCTAGATCTTATGTTTGATATAAATAAGTGTCATAGCTGCACACTAAGATAGCCCTTGTATCTAGGTTTTGATGTATGTTTCCTCTATATGTTAGTGGCTATTATCTGGGTGATATTTTATAAAACACTGTAAATGGGTCAGTGAAGCAAGGTGACTCCTAAACAATTATTCTGCTATTTCTTTTTTGAAAAGCTGTAACTGAAATGTACAATATACCCAAGCATTATGTCTGTGGTTCTTGCTTTAAGCTGGCATTAGCCTATATATCCTCAGTACAATCATTTGGGACCTCTAAAGATCTGTAATCTGTAAAACAAAATAGGAAACAGGTCCTAGTGTTGAGTGCAATGAATCTCCTTTCTTTCCTCTTTCACATTATCTTATTTTATTTTTCTTCTTTTTTTTGTTTATTTTAGCAAATTTCTCTTTCTGTTATTAAAAAAACATTGAAAGGTATGCTTTAATAACCAAATATATGACCTCAATTCACCTTTTAAAGTGACCGTGTTAAAAAAGGTAAAAGTAAATGCTATACTCCTACCTTTCCAGAAGGCCCGCGTCTTTAACTCTATTCTACCAGGACGATTTTTCAGGTTTTGCACACATTTTAGGCCTGAAAATTAGTTAATAACATAATTTATATTTGTTACATGCTGATATTCACATAGCATAACTTGCTGAAAAATTAAAATCGCAGCTTGAACTTTTTAGGTGCTCTCTTCTAGAGCCTCCCGCAAGGAAAATCCTAGGCAGCTGTGTTTGCTATAATTAACCCTGCCTGTACTGTGCGGGCAAATATCATGAATTGTATCTAGATTTGAGGAGTACAAAGACAAGTGTGTCTTGCCTACAGTCAAGCATGGTAGTAGGAGTGTCATGGTCTGGGGCTACATGAGTGCTGCCGTCACTGGGGAGCTATAGTTCACAGGTTGCAACAAGACAGGTTGCAATGATGACCATTATTGCATAGAATTTTGAGCCAATGAAATTGTGGCCCGAGAAGAGAGCCATGTTTTGTTGTTAACTGTGGGATTTCAGTCTGTTGCAAGCAGTGGGCATATCCAACTGTTTGGAAAAAAAGGGCAGAGGTATATCCAACATGGATCTTACATCATACTGCAGTGGACTGAAAATGGCATTTGATTTAGATACCAATGAGGTACTTGCAAAGAAAATTTACAAGTATGTATGTAGTAGAAAAGTTATATAATCTGTGAATTTATATCATCAATAAAAAAAAATGAGAAAAGGTCAGGTTATTTATTACAGGTACATATATAGCGCTGTAAATTGTTGCAGTGCTTTACAAATATATTATACATTCACATCAATCCCTGCCCTAAAGGAACTTACAATCTAAGGTCCCTAACTCACATTCATACATACACATACTAAGTCTAATTTACCTACCAGTACCTCATTGTGGAAGGAAACCCACGCAGGAAGAACATGCAAACTCTGTGGAGGTAGTGCCGTGGTTGGGATTTAAACCAGTGACCCTAGTGCTGCTAGGTGGTAGTTCTAACCACTTAGCCACTTGCCATATTGCAAATCATTATTCAGTGGTACACTGGTTCACAAACTTAATTTGTGAACCGACTCTGATCACGAACCGAATTGGTCACGAATCAAGGCAAATTTTCCCAAGGGGTTCAATGTATATCAGGTTAATCCATTCTGAACTTTTTTTTTTTTTTTTTTGAACCACAAAGCCATGAAAAAGTACAGTACAGTATGAAGAGAGAGAACACTAACCTTTCACATTCTTGTCACCAGCATTTGCACTTTACATATTCTTGTCACCTGCATTACTGCTCCGCACTTTCTTCTTGCCACCATGCTTGCACTGCATTGTCTTTGGATGTACAGTACAGTATGTATGTGCTGAAAGCACACCAAAAAGCTCCTCAATACTCAATACTGTACTGTAAGTGTCTTCACAGTACTGTACACTTCCAATGTCTCTCTGTGACTCACAATCTCACCAGAGCAGGGAAAAGCAGGGGAAATGGCCGCAAATCGTGTTCACTAACCTAAGCGGAGTTCACAAACTCTTGAACAGAGTTGTTCATGAACAGAAGCGTTCGTGAACCGAGGTACGACTGTATTGGGGTTTTTTTAGCCTGCAAAGGTAGCTTAACGACCTTTTCAAATTCTTTCCATATTCTGCCCAGCTGTTCTATTGGAAAAAAAACATTATTTATAGGTCTCAATAGCTAAAAGCTTAAATGTACACACACAGATGAAGTCAGAATAGTAAATTCAGTCCATTTAAGGTGATTCAAAAGACAGGAAACTTCTGCTATGCTGTCCCTTTAGATAACATACTCTGGGAATCCTTTACCATGCATTACATGTTTATTTTAAAACAAAATTGTATACTTTTTTTTTAAATCAAGAAAGTTTTTATTAAACAATATCATTCAAGTGCATTTCCAGATACACCAACAATGCAAAGCATTCAATTCATTGACATTCTCATAGCAATAAACTTATCGGTTTAACAATATACAGTATCTCACAAAAGTGAGTACACCCCTCACATTTTTGTAAATATTTTATAATATCTTTTCATGTGACAGCACTGAGGAAATTACACTTTGCTACAATGTAAAGTAGTGAGTGTACAGCTTGTATAACAATGTAAATTTGCTGTCCACTCAAAATAAATCAACACACAGAGATAATGTCTAAACCGCTGGCAACAAAAGTGAGTACACCCCTAAATGAAAATGCCCAGATTGGGCCCAATTATCCATTTTCCCTCCCCAGTGTCATGTGACTTGTTAGTATTACAAGGTCTCAGGTGTGAATTGGGAGCAGGCGTGTTAAATTTGGTGTTATAGCTCTCACTCTCTTATACTGATCACTGGAAGTTCAAAATGGCACCTCAAGACAAAAAACTCTCTGATGATCTGAAAAAAGAATTGTTGCTCTACATAAAGATGGTCTAGGCTATAAGAAGAGTTCCAAGACCTTCAAACTGAGCTGCAGGACGGTGGCCAAGACCATACATTGGTTTAACAGGACAGGTTCCACTCAGAACAGGCCTCGCTATGGTCAACCAAAGAAGTTGAATGCACATGCACAGCGTCATATCCAGGGGTCCAGAGGTTGTCTTTGAGAAATAGATGTATGAGTGCTGCCAGCATTGCTGCAGAGGTTGAAGGGGTGGGGGGTCAGCCTGCCGGTGCTCAGACCACACGTTGCACAATCAAAGTGGTTTGCATGACTGTCGTCCCAGAAGGAAGCCTCTTCTAAAGATGATGCCCAAGAAACAGTTTGCTGAAGACAAGCAGACTAAGGACATGGATTACCAGAACCATGTCCTGTGGTCTGATGAGACCAAGATAAACTTATTTGGTTCAGATGGTGTCAAGCGTGTGTGGTGGCAACCAGATGAGGAGTACAAAGACAACTGTGTCTTGCCTACAGTCAAGCATGGTGGTGGGAGTGTCATGGTCTGGGGCTGCATGAGTGCTGCCATCACTTGGGAGCTACAGTTCATTGAGGGAACCATGAATGCCAACATGTACTGTGACATACTAAAGCAGAGCATGATCCCCTCCCTTCGGAGACTGGCCCGCAGGGCATTATTCCAACATGATAACGACCCTAAACACATCTCCAAGATGACCACTGCCTTGCTAAAGAAGCTGAGGGTAAAGGTGATGGATTGGCCAAGCATGTCTCCAGACCTAAACTGTATTGAGCACCTGTGGGGAAACCTCAAATGGAAGGTGGAGGAGCGCAACGTCTCTAACATCCACCAGCTCTGTGATTTTGTCATGAAGGAGTGGAAGAGGACGCCAGTGGCAACTTGTGAAGCTCTGGTGAACTCCATGCCCAAGAGGGTTAAGGAAGTGCTGGAAAATAATGGTGGATCACGCAAAATATTGACACTTTGGGCCCAATTTGGACATTTTCACTTAGGGGTGTACTCACTTTTGTTGCCAGCGGTTTATAAATTAATGGTTGTGTGTTGAGTTATTTTGAGGGGACAGCAAATTTACACTGTTATACAAGCTGTACACTCACTACTTTACATTGTAGCAAAATGTCATTTCTTCAGTGTTGTCACATGAAAAGATATAATAAAATATTTACAAAAATGTGAGGATGTGAGGGGTGTACTCACTTTTGTGAGATACTGTACATATACAGTAACATTGGTCTGTATTTTCCAGTCCTCTTCCCCAATCTGTAAGAAATTATATTTTCCGGTATGACTCTGCAGCAACCTCATCATCACCAGTTATTTGGATATTAGCCCTGGGATGTTAAGCCAGGGGGCCCATAGTTTTTCAAATTTAGTGGGATGACCTCTATGTTGCTATATATACCTCTCTAGGTGTAGCATATTTTTTCATATGGACTATCCACGTTTTGATCAGGGGGAGAGCAAT